>OZ038320.1:9013112-9027788 GCA_964035795.1 Pterobdella sp. o SKG-2022 | reverse complement strand
ATATATATATATATATATATATATATATATATATATATATATATATATATATTTATTTATATTTATATATATATATTTATTTATTCATTTATATATATATATATATATTGCTAGTTACCTTGTATTTCAATACTTGGTGACGAATAATTTGTTTGAATGCTATATCATGTTAATCTAAATGCTTCTAAATAAATTTGTATGTATTTCTGTGCGTATGGAATTTCTCATTATAGATTGCCCATCAATACGTCTGTCGTTTCATGGTTTTTAAGACAAAATCAACTTTTTTTGGTGTGTTTTACTTAATGAATACTTTCAACCAGCTTTATTAATTACGAAAATTGACAATTATGAACATTAAGTGTCACAATCTGTTTTTCATGTGTATTTTTAACAGAAATTTTAGGAAATTTTCATTAAAATTTAATTTTTTGGAGTTGTATTAAAATTCTCTCAAATTTTTCTGTTTATTTTTACTTTTAATTTCGTTTTTTACTTTGATGTGATCATGAAAAGCTAACCAGAAATGGCTCAAGTTTATTGAGGACTTGTATTGGAACTCGGATTAATTAATAATCCGTGGCGTTTCTGATAAAATTCAAATTATTTACATTTGTAAATACATTCAGTTTATTTTAAATTATTCTTTAATTGTTATCTGCTTTTTAGTGAACAAACTCATTCAACAGCCTAGATTAGAGCTTAAATATCGTTTAAGTTCAGCCTTCATACAAACTATTACAGCCATAAATTATCGAAAAGATGCGGAAGATATATCATTTAGAAATCGTCATTATTACATTTTATTTTTTTATTCCTATTGTTAGCATTAATTGTTAATTTATACGCTGTAAATATAATAAATTCAAAACCGTTAATATTAAATTTTTAAAAATGTTTATCTAGTCGTTATTCGTTTATTATTAACTATTCCTTAACCTTGAGGCATGATGGGGACTATTGTACGTATGTTATGCACTGGCTTGCTTTCCATTTCGCTTTAACATTCTCATGTGGTGTAAACTCCAACCTGAACATGATAATCTCGGAGAGTAACATATGTAGTGCTGTTAGTCGCTTTTTTATTGTTTATTTGTATTATGAATTTGAAATTTTGTTTTTTAAGTTTTTTATAAGCACATCTTTTTGGTTTGACACATTTTTTTACAGGTATTCATTTTTTTATGTCTTGTGTTTGTTCTTCCATGAATCTATGAGCCAAATGAATAATAGAAACCAATGCAGATAATGGTTTTTTCATATTCTCTATTGAAATTTATTTTTAACAATATCAACCACTATTAAATCACATCTCGTATTAGTAATGACATCAACACCAGCTTGATTTTCCATACTTTTTATGTATTCTTTATACACAACTTTTGGATCATCTTTCTTTATTTCGGGTAGAACAGGCGGTTTTTTGCTGTTTTTGTGAAAAATGGCAGTTCTACTAAATTTCGTTTGAAAGAAACCTCTTTCTCAATTATAAAATTTTTTTGACATCCCGCCAATCAAATCCAATAGGTATTTATTATTTGTTTTTTTATATTTTTGTGTGGTTAAATTTTATAATAAAATGTTGAGTTGGTTTATGTTTGAATGATTGTTAATTTTCATGGCAGAGTTAAATCTTTCATACACTCCACATGTGCTATTTAGTTCCTTGAAGTTCTTTTGATAACTCTCAATAAAACACGCTTACTTGTAGTTCATCACCACATGGTTTAATCCTATATAACATTTAATATGTTAAGAATTCATCTTGTAGTCCTTAAATTAAAATTACAAGCTCCATTTTTTTTATTGTCTTAATATTTCTATTTTTAAAAAATCTCAATAAATTCGATGAAAAGTGAGTTGTTACGATACGCTTGAGTTCACAACGAACTTTACTCTTATTAAAAAATATCGATTTCAAGTCATTGATTTTTTAACTACGCCGTTTATATTTTAAGTTTAAATTAAAATCATTTTCAACAATGCTTCAATCAGATATTAAATCTTAAACCTGCTGATATCGTCAACTCATTATTCTCAACAACTTGAGAGTAAATATTTTTGTTAGCATTTTTACAATTTTTTAACAACTTTACAACAAACCCTGAAGGCGTCTAACAACCACCTACAATAGTATAAACTATACAACACGCCCAAAATTCTACCTACTTTGCTGTTAATTAGACGTGCCTAGATTATGAAAATGAAACTGAATGTCTGACACCTAAATACAAACTTGCTAGCAAATGAAACTACATTTGTTGAATATGTATACAAAAAAGTCCGATTCGAAACATGAATGAAGTATTTTTATTGGTTTTAGTTTTCAAAGATTTCTATTGTATTTCGCTCTTCAGAACACCGTTGACCATTGTTTCTTATGAATTTATCTTGATGCTATTTTAGACTTACGGGTTTATGGCTTTGTTCATATCTTTCAGCATACCTGCTTTGTGTGTACTTTGACAAGACCTCATTAAAAATTTTTAAAATATATTTTCATGATTCTCATTTCATCAAATATTATTTTCGAGTCAACTCTATGCTGCTGGTTCTTTCCAATGTCTTTTCTTTTTATCAAATTAAATAAACTCTTGTTCTTATTATTATTTTGCTCTAAAACAAATCTTCTATTCATACTTCATCTTATTAAGTTTAATTTTTTCAATTGAAACATCTAAATCCGTTTCTACATATCTATTTTTTCCCTATCTCGTCAGCTTTTATCCTCTACTCTTCTCCATTAGAATCTAGAAGTTATATCTGATTATTTTATATATTTTCAATTTGAAGAAAAATCGATTTATTTCATACTTTATTAACCCTCATAAAATGGAATAATTTCTTTGATACTTGAATAATTAATTCTTAAAAATCTTGAATATCATTTGAAAAAACTTAGAGTTTTGATTATTAAGTAGAATTTGTTTGAATAAAGAAAAAGAGGAAAAAACAAATTAAAAAAGATTTTTTGGGAGTAAATTAAGTGCTAGAAAATAACCTTTGAAACATTTTTGTTTGCCAAAATCAATAGAAATCCCGCCACTTCGTCCTTATTCATCCCGCCTTTTTGTTAAATCTTCGTGAATTTGTTAAAACCAACGGAAAAAATGTCGGACTATAGCAAATTATATGTAATTAAAAGAGGTTGGTACTCAGGCATTAAAAGTTGTTATAAAAGTATTGATCCCATGTATTTGTATATTTTACGTTACATAATCTAAATTATGTTATTGCTAGTTATTTATCTATATTCCTGATTTTTTCAAAAAGAAAACAATATTTAATTCATTTTTTTCGTAATTTTGTTTTTTATTACGGAAAAAAAATTTTGATTCCCTCTAATGCAGATGGAAGAAAACAAGATATACATTTTGACAAAATTACTTTTAGAATCAGAAAGTTGTGTTATGGCCTCAACATGGACTTTGTTGACCCTGTTAGTATACTTTTTTTAATTTGAATTAAAAATTATCTTCAAAAGGCTTCATTATAGTTATATGTTATATTATAAAACTTTCAAAAACAGGTGGCAGTGACATTGAAAGTTATAAGCGGCCTGTATCCAGGCGTAACGACTGTGGAGCTGGACAACTTGGCAGCAGAGATCTGTGCCACTCTCACCACTAAATACCCTGATTATGCTGTTCTTGCTGCTAGAATTGCTGTTTCCAACTTGCATAAGGAAACCAAGAAACAATTCAGTGGTTGGTATTTATATTTACTAATTTTTTTCTTCAGACCTCATGTTATTCAAGACCATATGATACAATTCCACTTATCTGGTGCACAAGGACTTTTAATGAGACTTTCAAACATACAATTTAACAGATGTTATGACAGATCTTTATGAATATTTCAATCCCCGAACTCAAATCTACTCACCAATGATTTCCAAGGAGACCCATGATGTTATAATGGCTAATGCTGACAGACTCAACTCAGCTATCATCTATGACAGAGATTTTAGCTACAACTATTTTGGTTTTAGAGTAAGTCTGTTCTCCATAATATTGTTCATCACTACGTCATAATGATATCATGGACACTGATGTAAAGTATCACATTGATCATAAATATTTACCATGGAAATAATAAATCTTCAGACATTAGAAAGATCATACTTGTTGAAAATCAATGGGAAGATAGCAGAGAGGCCACAGCACATGCTTATGAGAGTTGCCATAGGAATACATGGCAGTGATATTGATTCTGCTATTGAGGTCTGCTTTTATGTATCAGTCTTTTTATTACTATTAAGTTATATAGTTTTAAGTATAATACAGAAAACTGTTTATGAAGTAGTTGGTAAAATTTCATATGTTATAATATGAAATATGGAAAAATTTGAATAGCTTTATCTCAAATGATACAGTTAAAATTTTAAAAATTCAATTCAAAAATGGATTTACTTGGCTTGATTCATGTAAAAAATGAGTTTTACAAATATGATTCACTGCTGAGTATGAAGCTAAAAAAATAATGTATAATAAAAATCTAAGCTCACTAGTATGAGAAATCAAGCATGACAAACTAATTGAAACTTAAGTAAAAGGGGTGATGGTGCTTCTACAATAAGTAAAAAATTTTTTTACAACTGAAAACCATTATGAATTAACACTAAAGACTTACAATCTGCTGTCTGAGAAATGGTTCACCCATGCCTCACCCACCCTCTTCAATGCTGGCACCAACAGACCTCAACTCTCTAGGTACTTCATATATGATACTTTTCATAGTAGTTCATTATTATAACCATGCTAGCATAGAACTTGATGTAAAATAATGATGAAGATATTCTCATAATTTGTATTCATCATTATTAACATCAGAACTAAATGTTTTTATATGTGAAAAAACAGACTGTTATGATGAAGTACAATAGCCTGAACCTAAAAGTAAGGACAACAAACACAAAGTATTTATTAAATGACATGAAGCTTTTTGTATTACATTATCACTTGATAATGTAAGCTAGCCTTACGAAAAGCTTCGTGTCATTTAATAAATACTTTGTGTTTGTTGTCCAGACTGTTATGAATTAACACATACATACTGTTACATTTCAACCACCATCTAAGTTGCTTCCTGCTGGCCATGAGGGAGGATAGCATAGAGGGCATTTTTGATACTTTGAAGCAGTGTGCAGTGATTAGCAAATCTGCAGGGGGTATTGGACTGGCTGTGCATTGCATCAGAGCCGCTGGGAGCTTTATATCTGGGGTTTGTGATTATGTTTTTTGAGATTTTATGTTCAATTGATGCGATGTTATAGTATTTTTATAAGATTTAATAACAAAAAACGAAATTTATTGTAGTAAAATGGAACTGTTAAATAATTAATAGAAAAGTTTCAATTTTATATTTAGTTATTTTGCCATTGAAAATGTTTTTAGCAGATTTTTTATTTGAATTTAGTTGTTCTGTATCTTTTCTTTGATGAATAGTGTGGTAAAAATTAGTTCTTTCCTTTAAAAAAATAGTTTCTTTGCTTAGCAAAAATATGTAAAATGTAATTGACAGACAAATGGTCAATCAAATGGCTTGCTTCCCATGTTGAGGGTGTACAACAACACAGCTCGTTATGTCGACCAAGGAGGAAACAAAGTAAATCTCATGATTATTTCTCCCATCAGGGAAAAAAAATTCTCATCCAATGATAGTTCAATCCCCAAGTTTTTGTTAGCCTATGTATCTAATCAGTAAAAATTGTTATCCATGAATACTAATCAATACATAAAATAATATTTTAAACTAGCGACCTGGGGCTTTTGCCATTTATTTGGAGCCATGGCATGCAGATATTTTTGACTTCATTGATCTGCGTAAGAACACGGGCAAGGAGGAGCAAAGGGCTAGAGACCTCTTTTATGCCTTGTGGATCCCTAATCTGTTTATGGAGAGGTTGGTGGTTGGTCTGAGGTTTGCTCAGTTGATTTCTATTGGTCATCTGCTTATCCTTTTATTATGGTTCATCAGGGTGTTTTGGTTATATATACTGATTGTGGCTTGATGTAAAATGTTAATGGGATTTTACTTATGTTTATTCAATATTAAGTTCCCTTTTGTTAAGAGATTTGGCTATATAGAATATTTTGATTCATTGTATTTAATACTCCTAAAAGTTTGATAAGTTTTATACAAAATCTTGCGATTTCAAATACATTAAAATTTTAATTTATGCTGATTTATATTTTTCGTTATTACTTTATAATTCTATTAAATTACAATATAATTGATTAGGATCAAAGTGAATTATTTTGGTTGCAGGGTGGAAAAAGACGGTGAATGGACACTGATGTGTCCCCATGAATGTCCAGGCCTGCACAAGGTGTGGGGCAAAGAGTTCAAGGAGCTTTATGAGAAGTTTGATGATTATCATTATGAATTGAATTTGTTTCATATTTTAAATATCTTACAGTGAAACTTCAGGTTATGAGGATTTTAGAAGAACATGTAGAGAAAATTTTATTAAGCTCAAATTTTGAAAAAGTAAAACATTGTCATAATTCATTAGCTAATGAATCATGACAAGGTTTTACTTTTTCAAAATTTGAGCTTAAAAATTTTCTCTACATAATTTAAATATCTGTTTTAAAAAAGAATTTGTTAAGAATACATCAAAACTTTTTAAAATCATTAATCTTTAAATATCATTTGATGATTGAGAAGTTTGCATTGTTACCGTTTTCACTACAATTCCAACATAGATATGAGAGGGAAGGCAGAGGAAGAAGGAAAGTCAAAGCTCAGGCCTTGTGGTTTGAGATCTTGACAGCCCAAACTGAGACTGGCAACCCTTACATGTTGTACAAAGACCATTGCAACAGCAAGTCCAACCAACAGAATCTGGGCACCATCATGTGTTCCAACCTCTGCACTGAGATTGTGCAGTACTCCAGTTATGACCAGGTAGGGTTGGTTATTGATGTTAGAGAATATATATACTGACTATAATAATGATGTAGTTTAAAACTACTCAGAAAATTAAGTGAGATAAGTATTTGATTAATTTAATGGGTTATTTAATAGTATATTTTTATGTATTAATTTTTTTATGAAAGGTGGCAGTCTGCAATTTGGCTTCCATAGCTCTGAATCGTTTTGTGAAGGAGGGCAGCAAGGAGTATGACTTTGATCAGCTGGTCAAAGTGACCATGGTGATTGTGAAAAACCTTAACAAAATCATTGATGTCAACTACTACCCTGTCGAAGAGGTGACATAACAAATTCACAGTTTCAGAAAATTATTCAAAATTCTTTTCATTGTCCAAGTTTTTTAATCTGGACTTTCATTTTTAACACTCATCATTTCATATATATGTATCTTCATTGTCTGACCATCTATCAGGCTCGCAACAGTAACATGAAGAACAGGCCCATTGGAATTGGTGTGCAGGGATTGGCCGATGCTTTCCTCCTCATGAAGTATGTTATTGAATGCATAGCTTACTGATAACACTCTCAAAATGTTCAGTAAAATCAACACTTATATTTATTAAACTAATACAATACCTATTTATTATACTCTTCATCATCATCATCATTCTTTTTATATCCTGTTTTTCTCAGTAGAAGGTTATGCACTTTTTAGCTACATTTCTTTTGTACTATATTCTCCCACCCCATAGTACATCAAAAACATCTCTAACCATCACCAGGTATCCTTTTGACTCAGATGAAGCTCAACAGTTAAACAAGGACATATTTGAAACGATATATTACGCTGCCCTCAAGGCATCATGTGAACTGGCCAGAGAGCAAGGAGTGTATGAGAGTTATGAGGGGTGCCCAGTCAGCAAAGGAGTTGGTTTCTTGTGTTACTTATGTGTTGTTAAGACTTGATGTATTGTTTTAATACATTTTGTTTCGTTTTGAAATATTTTTGAGTATCAACAATACTATGGTTTATTTAGGAAAGGTAAGCTTTTCATGAGAATAATATTTTATAAAAAGCTTCCTACATATATTTTTTTCCAACTTATATTAAGTTGAGTTCATATTCAACATACAAATTATTTTCTAAAAATTCAATTTTTTAATTTCATATCTTAAACATTCATATGTAAATTATTCTTCAATTTTTTTGAATTGCAGATCTTGCAACCAGACATGTGGAATGTAAAGCCATCAGACAGGCATGATTGGGTCACTCTCAGACATGACATCAAAAAGTAATGTATTTAAAACAACTGTTGTTGCTTTTGAGCATTGATTTTATATAGAGCCTAAATGAATGTTATCAATTTTATGCCTGACTTGCTTTGCAAGCGTTCAACTTTTCTATCACAGGCAAATGAAAAATAAAGACTGTATTTAATATCTTCAAATATATTTATTCAAAACTTATCAAGGTATGGTGTGAGAAACAGTTTGTTGGTTGCACCAATGCCCACAGCATCCACAGCACAGATCCTGGGAAACAATGAGTCTTTTGAGCCATACACCTCCAACATTTACACTAGAAGGGTGCTGTCTGGAGAATATCAGGTTAATTCAAGCATACAAGTTTTTATAATGCTCTTTATGTTATTGCTTTACGCCTATGATGGAAAGCTTTGGCGTATGTTAACGTAACTTAAAATTTTATATTGTTTCACTTTGGATGTTATTACCGTTTTGCCATATTTTGAGTTTCATGTAGCTTTATATTTTATGATGATGATTATGTATTCTTTGGTAAAATAGTGAGGACTGCATAATCTTGATGATCTGTAGGTTTATTCATGTAATAATTCATACCGCTTGACAGATAGTGAACCAGCATCTGTTGTCTGACTTAACAGAGAGGAGTCTCTGGAATGATGACATCAAGAACCAACTCATTGCCCACAATGGATCTGTCCAGGTTTTTGATCAGTCTCATTTTTGTTTACCCCTCATCTTTTGAATTAGCTTTAAAGTAAATCAATTTTTCGCAGAACATCGACGTTATTCCTGACGATATTAAACTCCTATACAAAACTGTATGGGAGTTGCCACAGAAAACTATCATTAAGATGGCTACAGACAGGGCACCATTCATCGATCAAAGCCAGTCTTTAAATGTCCACATGGCAGAACCCAATTACGCAAAATTGTCTTCCATGCACTTTTATTGCTGGAAAATGGTGTTTTTAATAATAATTTTGAGCTATAAATTTTCAGTTTTTCAAATTCATGTTTGAATTTGACAGGGTTTGAAGACTGGCATGTACTATCTACGATCCAAGCCTGCTGCAAACGCCATCCAATTCACAGTTGATAAAACTAAACTCACGAAGCTTCAAAACGGCATAACGAATGGCCACGCAAGCAAAAACGAGGTTGATGAGGTCACAAACAACATGGAGGCAATGATGTGCTCATTGAAGAACAAGGATGCCTGTCTCATGTGCAGTGGTTGAATGATGAGTTTCAAGTGTTAGGACTCATATTACTCATATTATTACTCTACAACTAAATGAATGTAAAGCAACGTATTAGTAAAAACGAGTGCACTTGATAAGACGAACTTAAATTGTCTAGAAATTATACAAAAGCATCGTTTCCTACTAATATACTCATAATGTGTTTATATTTTTTTCTTTAAGTGTTTGACTGGGATCTTGTAATAATTTAGATTTATATCCATTTTATACGATTTTACATGTATTTGAAGCGAATCTGCTTTGTTTTGAAAGTGTTATATGGAGTGATTAAACCTTTTATTCCTTTTAGATTATTGTCAGATTCATTTGCTAATTTTAATTGCTTTGACTAAAAATTTATGAAATAAAAAAACAAAAACTTATTTCTTATATTTGGTCTTGAGTTATCGATCTATATACAATTTCAAATGATTTCATATTTATACACTAGCTAGATCTACTTTTAAAAACATCATAAAATGTAATGAACAAATATATATTTCAACATCCGAAAAATTAACATATTTAACTACAAAAGTTTCAGAACATTGCTATTAAATTTGAAAGTCTTGAAATTTTTTTATATTCTGAAACTGAAATGAATTGTTGAAGTTTTGCTTCCTAGACTCATCATGAACTTTATGAACAGGGTCATCAGCGAGTATCAAGAAATGGTTAAATTTCAATTGGTACTATAAAAATTCAAAAAAAATTTTTTTCATTCCTAGAAAAGATATTTCAAAAATATCAGTATCTAATTAACTATATATTTATGAAATACTAAGATTTTTCATCAAATCAAAAAGTCTGAATTAAAATATCAAAATAGTGTTTTTATTTTCTTTAGATCAGCATTTATGATAAGCAGCCTTGGGAAAGAAGCATAGAAAAAGCTGTCAGTCAGGTATGCAGGGTTTTCAATTAAAATTCAACTCAAATAATTTGTGCAACCATTCTACTATTCATGTTTATTAGCCAAATCTTTCTATTAGGTAAAAAAAAAATGAGTAATTGTGGCAATATTTTATTTATTTCAGGTTTTAAAAAGTATAATTAATCTAACATAATAAATAGTTTAATATTTAGAAAATATATATTAAAAATTTTCAGCATTTGTTTGGATATATAAAAATTATTTTTCAAATCTTTCATTTCTTTATTTTTGTGAGTTTTGGTTCAAAAACTAAAAAAATAAAAATTTTCCAAAACTTGTCAATTGTGGTATGCAGTAGATTAGGCATAACATATTTTTTTTTCAATTATTTGAAGACAAGCTAATTGTTTTAATACTTTATTAACAATTACAATTTTTTTCGAGCATACTTTTGTTCTTATTGCAATTAATTAACATTATTGCTCATTTACCTTGTTAAATAACAATTTCTTGCAAAATAAAACTGTTTTATTAAATCATTTAGTATATAAATGTGTTTTATATATATAAATCAACACCAATTTAGAGCCTAAACAAGCTAACTAGGAAGAAAGGGAAAGTAAACAATGACTTGATCGACTTGGATCTTATCAGGGGTATATTAGCATATTTTTTCACTTCTCTCAGCAATTATAAATCTCTTAGCAATCAAGAATAATTTTTTTAATTTACTAGTTTTTTACATATTTTTTTTTTGCTTTTTAAAGAAAATTTTAAATATCTTTAATTCTTATAGATTTATTATTTTTTGGTTATCAAGTGTTTTGTATTAGAATTTCATTTTCATTTAAAATTTGTTTTTTTTATTATTTTATGCTTATAGTTTACCACCAGGTCAAGCGTAATGGGTCAACTTTCGGTTGCGAAACAATTGGGCTGAAAATGACGCTACTTTTATTTATTGTATCATAACAAAATAACATTGAGCTTTATTGAATTTCTCAACGTTCTTCATTATTTCATTTTTGTTATGTTTTAGTATTATACTCGTTAGGTTTTTAAATTGGTCGCTAAAATCGATTCTAATTTATTTTTAAATATTTCTCTTGAATATAGTGTGTCTTCGTTAGAATAAATATATTAATATGTTTCTTATTTGAGAAATTTATAAGCTAATATCACTATAAAAAGACTTATCCTTTCACTCCTTCATCTCGTTCAGGCTCATCTTTCTCCAAGCTGAAACCTCGTCACAGTTGGTTGTCGATATCTCGCAAGGCCCTGTACAGAGTTATCTTCATGCCCTTGTATTTCAAATGGTTGTTTATTTTTCTAATGTTTCGTATCTATAATTGATTTGTAAAATTATAAATAGTTCGTCTTTTCTGATTTTATATAATCTTGGAAACTATTTCATAATCATTTCAAAATATAAGAGCTATCAAAATATTGGCATTACTTGCTGCTTTTAATTCGACTTTTTAATAGAATAGCGATTACGACTCTAATAGCACCATATTCAAGTTCCTTCGACCACAAACATATATCAACCATCTTAACGACATACATATACGAAGGTGGCGCAAATGCACTGGTGATGTGACTTCCATAATACTCCTCATTCTCTATTTCCTACACATCACATCCATCTACATCTACTCCACTGACAACATCACACCTTCAGACGAGGTTCATATGCTAATGCATGTTCATTATATTATTTTGTGTCCATATTAGATTGTATTGGTTTAAATGTCTTATAAACTGAGAAAGACAGCAATCAAATATTTCTTCTTTTTCATTCAACAAAACAAGGTTTCCTGCATTTATCATGATTGGAAAAAAAAATAAAAAATGCAATTTTCAGCTAGTTTTTATAGAGAATCTAGCTTGGAATTCAAGTTCCGCCGTTCTTCCTGGAAAAATTTTTCTTTTCAACTAGTATCCTCCGCTAAGCCATGTTCCAACATTAGCAGAATATCTTTCTGTCCATACCGTTTCTCGGTATCTGCTATTATCTAGCTTATAAAAAAACAATAGCTTGTAATCTCAGGCGTTAAGTTGGATGCAGTTCAACGCTATATCCAGAATATAAAAAAATATAGAAATAAAAAATTTTTTTCCCATAATAATCATATATTATAGCATTTTTGAATAAGAAATAATCATTATAGTTATTGAAATCTATATACGATGTCTCTCAATCAATCAATAAAATCCTTTTTATAGCCAGTTTTCCTTTACCAAGGGTTGGGCTAGAAAACAAAATTATAATTATAAATTTTTATATTGTTTTCTATACTCATAAAATATCTACATTCACATAAAAGCAACCTTTTTCAACCAAGCTATTTTGAATGCATCATACACGCCAAAGTTTTCTAATTTCCCGCACCGATGCATGCAGGTTCTGACGATGTCTCACCTCTTGACACCCTTCGTCCTTTATCTCATACTCGCCCTTCTCAACACGCAAATTACTTCCTCGGGATCATTATCAACGTTTTCTTCATCGTTATCAGCACCTTCACTCAATCAATCTTCCAGTCTGCCCCATGATGAACAAGATAAATCAACATCAAATATGTTTTTTCAACAAATTAAAAATCAAAATTTCTGTTTGGACGATGAAAAAAAGTGAGATTTTCAATTACGGAATTGATATTTTCAAAATCATTATATTTAAAACTTGTAATAACGTAATGACTTTTTGCAATATTTTTATCACTTGCAGACCTGTTTTTTTCCGCCAGGAGGGTGGTGATGATATTGATGCCGATGATGAAACTGATAATATAATTATAAAACAACGGTAAAATTTCAAAGTAATTTTTTACTCATACACATAACTCATACATTTTTTATTATCAGAGATGGAGTGAAAAAGTCCGCGGAGGAATTGGAAATGACAGGAAACAAGAAAGGCAGGGTTGACGATGCTTCAAACGTACATGCTGGCAAGTTTGGTCGTGGCTCGAACATATCTCGAGATGAGTTCAAAGTGTTTGACATGGAGAAAAATAAACGAAATATGGAGGTCATGGATCCAAACAGAAACAATAACTATCACTTGCGCAATTCTGATGGCATTAAAAAGAAAAAGAACATGGCAACCGGAGAAGTGGATAAAAATGAAAAAGAGGAATGTTTTGTGAAGAGTCATCAATCAAATAGAACAAAGTCAATACCTACGATTAGTTTTCATTTCGAAAATGACTTTGAACAGGATGAGGAAGATGACGAAGATGATGACGATGAATCATACTCCGTCATGTCACTACTTCTGCCACGGCATCGGAGTCTTAACATGGGGGGAGAGGATGATGGTAGTAGTTTTAAGAGTGCTGATACGAACTCCATCGCTTCTTCACTTCCTTCTATCGAGGGTGACGAATTCGACGATGATGATGACGTTGAGGACCTGATAACCATGCCAATCACCAAATCTAGTTACCGGGGACATCAATGTTTGAATGGACATGAGAAAAAACCTGGGAATTTTTTATATAATAGCTTTTATGCAAATGAAATGAACAACAACAAGAAACCAAATTCCGGTGATAAGCCTTGTAATGCAAAGTTTAACTATAATTATAACATCAAAGATAAAATCCAAATTAAAAAGACAATGAAAATTTTAAATGGGGAAGCAAAACATAGAAAAAACTGTTCTAAGAAAAAAAAGTTGGTGAAAGAATATGAAAAAAACATAAACAATGGTGGTTTAGCTCAAAAGTTTGGCTTGAGAAAGAGGAAGACGAAGGGTAAGGAAGCGGCTTTCATCGTTGATAAGTTTCAGCAGGGAAGTATTCAATACGAAAATGAAGGCTTTGAAGTTTATGGCGACAATGCTGATGATAGTTGCGATGTAGGTTGTGATGGCGGGGCTCTAAAAACGGAAATAGTGGGAGAAGATTGCACACAATTAAGATATGTCAGTTCTTCAAACTTGCCTTACAAAAGTATTGGAAGCGATTACGACCATTCTAATCAAGACTTTGAAACAAATAAAGAAAAAATTTGTGGCGTCAAAAAAGACAATATTGCTCATCTTGATGCCATGGGTTTTGACGATGCTAGTAAAAGCAAAATATTTGATTTAAAATTTCATAGTTTTTCAAAAGAAGCGGGGATGAAATGCGCAACAGAGCAACATTTGAACAATGATGCTTGTTTGCATGAAATCTTAAACGAGTCTGGAAAGAATAAATCCCTCAAGAAGACATCCTCCTACCCTTCCTTCGACTCACAGCCCCATGTACCATCAAACCCTGCAAACAACCCTGATAAGCAATCTACAGGTTCGCTCTTTTGTATGTTTATGCTGTGGTTTAAACAGGTTTCAATTTATATTTATGTTTATTTATAAACTTTTCAAAATCGATTAAATTTTGTTTATTAAAAAATTGCAAT
>OZ038320.1:8964664-9012912 GCA_964035795.1 Pterobdella sp. o SKG-2022 | reverse complement strand
ATATGGTTTAGAACTATGAAGCCATGGTGAATAAACTAAAACAAAACTTGAAATTCATGTAGAATATTCCAGGTCATCAAGATTAATGACATTTTCTATAACTCTTTGAATTAATTCTTTCAAAAATGTATTTATTATGATTTTAGTCATGCATTTTCAGTGATGTATTCTTTAGATTACTTACAAACAACACGGTGTGGTGACGCTATGATGATGATGATGTCTTGATCCCAAGGTGAAGACTAAAGATGGAATAACTGGAAATAATATCGCAACTATATTAATAAAAATATTAAAAATAACTTCACTTACCAATAACATTAAAATAACTATCAACCAAATAGATTCAAAATAGCCTAAAAACAACATTGTTATTGTAAGAAAGTACATGATTTATGATGTCTACCTCACGATTGTCCATTGACTCCAGCAGCAGTGCTTTTAGGGTTGTTGGCTGGAGGTGGGAAATGCCCAGCTCTGATCGGCTTGGCAATCTGTGCAGAGTGGCCTCTCCTCAGCAGGTTCTTTTGCCTCACTGCTTCCTTGATCCTGTCCACCTCCATCTGGTATCTGCAAACAACATTCAATACACATTTATATCTTCCTGAGATATATTGAGTTTTATAAAATCAGCGTCGTTTATCTTCTTTATAGTCCCATTTTTAAAGGGTTCAAAGTCTCTAGGTTTATACACTTGAATTAATAAATTCGATCTTAATCTTTTGCAACGATAAACATCATTTGAGAAAAAATTTTAATACATTTATTGAAAAGCAAAAACTATAATTTTCAATATGTTTAGCCTTATCATAAAACGATCTTAATTTAAATTTAAACAAAACAAATATAATGCATAATTATGCCTACCTCTTTCTGTCCCTCATGGCTCCCTCCTTGGCCTCCTTGAGGGCTTGTTCGAGAGCCTTGACTCTCTCCATCGTGGCCCTTAAACGCTTCTCAAGTTTCGGAAGCTCGCACCTCAAATCAGCATTGTCACGCACCAACTGATGTGTTGTTGATGAATATAATAGTATTTCAATAAAAAACTATAAATTAACTATGATTATATCGTTAAATAAATTTTAGGTGTTGATGAAATGAAAATTAATTTTTATCATGAGTATATGAACTGGATGCCTGACCTGCTTGTGCACCTTGGTCAGCTGATCAAGGTTGTTCTCAAGGAAGGAGATCTTTTGTTTCTGAGCCTGGTTGCTCAAGCTCTCATCTTCATCATCTTCTGACTTCAGTTGCGACTGTTTAATTAAATTTCTTATGTAACACATAATCTCATAAAAATTGACAGATTCTCCTTGAGTCAAAAATTACCATTGAAGAAGTAATTTTTTAATATACTCACCCTTTTGACTCTGTTTTGCAGATCTTGTACAAATAATTTTCTGAGATTGTGCAGTGTTTGCAATTCCTTCACTACAGTTTCTTCCAATCCTTTCAAGTCTTGTTTGGCTTGTTCCCTGTTTTGGTGTTCAAATTAATTAAAATAGATTTACTTCATAATACATAATTATTTCCATGAAGATTGTCCAGAAAACGAGAATTTTATACACATCAAGGTACAACAAAAAATGATGTCAATTACAAACCTGCGGTCCATCTGCAAGGACAACTCAGACAACTTGACACTCTTGAGACTTTCCTCTTGCTTCAGTTTGTCATAGTCTGATTTCAGTTTCTCTTGAGCAAGCTCCAAGTGCTTGCATGTTCTGTTGGTGAACGTGTAGTTGAAGGCTTATGAAAGATTTAACAAAATTTATGCTAATAAAAAACAGAAAAATGTAAAAAAATACAAACTCAGTTAGTTGGTCAATGCGAGCTTGTTTGGTGTCGATCTCACTCCTGAGCTCAGACAATTGTTTCTGGTGTTGCTCCCTGATGGAGTCCATTTGCTTCTCAAGGGCTTCCTTCATCTGGTGTGATGCCTGCATCTGGTCCTTCTCTTTCTCCCTTTCCTCCATTTGAGTCAAAAACAGTTGCTCTGTTGTGAGATAACGTTCAACATGAAAACTTTTGATAAAATAATTCTAGTCTTTTTAAAAGAAAACTTATTAAGACAAATACCTTGAGCTTTAAGCTGAGCGCATTCCTCAGTGAGTTTATCAACTTGTACCTGGAGTGAGCTCTTTTTGGTCTCAACCTCTTTCAATGACCCACTCACCATGGCCATCTTAGCTTCATGCTGTTGCAAGAGTAGTTTTGAAGATGACAGTTGCTCTTCCATTGACTGCAACTTCTTCACGTTGTCGTTCTGTTGTCCCTCAAGTGTGTTGCAGTGTGTCATCAAACTCTTCGCCTCAGATTTCATCTTTGAGATGTATAATCTGGCCATTGTGAAATCCTCCTCAATCTTTTCTACAGAAGCATTGTTCTGCTGTTGCTTCTCAGGGTTCTTCTGGTTTGTATCCAGCTGTTGGTGTGAATGAGATTGAAAAATTATACTCACTGTTAAAAATTTAATATTAACGTGGTTTTACGTAGTTATTTAAAAAAAACTCTTAATAAAATTAATAAAACCTCAATTTAAGACAATAATAACCTTGATTAAATACAAAAGCAACAAAGAAGAACCTTGAACTCGGATCCAATGGCAGTGCCGATGTCGGAGAGGTCCTTCATCAGGTTGACCATCATGTCCACCACCCTCTTCTTCTGGTATGTGCTGTTCTCCTTCAGCTGCTCCAATTCAGACTCCAATGTGCTCAGGGTTGACTGTTCATTATGGCTTACCATGTTTACTATTATAATTATTCTATTAATCAATTTTATTTTTTAGTGCTTCATCAAAATTCTACCAATATCAACTTGTAATTTAAAACTGAGAATAGTGAGCATTTCAACGTAATGCATTATAGCGTGTATTTTAAAAAACAGAAAAAATTTCAAATAAAGACTATAATACACCATGAATGAACAACAACCATTTTCTTCTGGAGCTCCTCATTGAGAGTGTCATTCTCCTTGTTACGGGCATCCACCTCCAACGACTTCTGGTCGTAATTCACTGCCAACTCTTCCAAAGCTTGCAACACCTGAGCAACACACAAGTGTTAAGTTATATAATTCCTTTAAATATAATCAAAAATTCTGTCTATAAATATAAAAAACATTAAATATACCTCTTTCACTTCATCTTTAGATGATTCATTTTCAGTTTGCATCCTTTGAACCTATCAAATAAATAAATTGAATCATTTAAATTCACCAATATAAACCACATTTGAAATACACTGAATTAATCAGTTATAAATAAACCAGAAATCACGCATCCAGCAACATAGGCCACATGCACTCACCTCCAACTGCAGGTTATCCCTCTCTCTTTGGATCGACTGGATGAGGTCTTCTTGCTCCTGGTTCTGCTCCTTCAACTTCTCCACCATTTGTGATTGACTGTTCAACTCATCATCCTGATGAGAGGTTGCATCAAGATTATATAGATACCAAAATTTTAAATTTGGTTTAATTTTTACTGTACTGAGAATGACCAGAATTACTTTATTTACAAGAAATTTCTCAAATTTATAACATCATCCTAACTTATAATACAAAAATAACCGGTTTTTTAGATTTATTTAAAATACACTTAATGGATTTCATAATAATTTATATAGATTATTCAATATTAATCCATTCACTTCTGATCCTATCCTATTTGAATTAGCTATTTTTAATGAGTGGTATAACATCTTGAAAAAAAACTCTAAAATTGATCGCAAATATGATTATTATCAACGCTAAACCGTTTTTATATTTCCACAAAGCTGTGTTAAAACTAAAGAAATAACAGAGAAACCAACCTTATCATCAAGTTGTTCATAGAGCTTCATCTTCTCTTCCTCCCACTGCCTCTTCTCACCAGCAGAGGCACCAGCAGGGGCTGCAGTAGCTCCCTCCTCTTTCACTGAGGGCAGGTTGTGTGTCGATGATGATGAACTGAGGTTGTCTGCAATCCTTTCCTTTGTTGCTCTCTCACTTTCTGGCACTGACTGACCTGCCATTCATATGGTTTTCGTATATAGGTTTGTTTGACATAGGAGGCATGCATCGAGTGACTATATAACTAAAAGTGAAGCGTTTATTTGAATTCTGATAAAAAAATTCTGAAAAATCGAAGTGTATAACTATATCACTAACCAGCTCTCCACTTTTTCAACTCTTCTTCCAGAGCTTCAATAATGGCATGAAGTCTAGCATTCTTGTCTTTTTCCTTCTCATATCTGCAATGTTCAAACGATAAAAAATATTACAAAAATGTTTTATAAACAATTTTTTCCTAAATACCACCTACATTAAAATTGTAACTAATGTTAATTCAAAACCAATGTAACGTCATTCATGATTGAAAGTGTTGAATGAATAAGAGAAAACCCCATAATACTAATTTGAAATATGATTGTAATGAGCAAATACTGGCAAACAACACAAACCTCCTCTTCCATTCCTCGGCAGTCAACTCCTCATTCACCATCACATTGTTCTTGATGGTCTTGGCTCTATAAAAATTCATTTTAAACTAAAACCCAATACAAAATTTAAAATTTTTTTTTCAATGCCTCTTATATTCGAAGTTTGCATGGTGCCATATAAAAGAGCATATTATTTTGAAAAATTTCAGAATGTTTCAGTGACAAAAACCATCCCACTTCAGCATCTAATTATTCCTCAAAACATTAAATGACGAAAAGCCTCAGTCTAACCTCTGACCAAAAAGCAGAGTGGTTTTTGTCTCAGCCTCATTGAAGGAGGCAGGTGAGCAACAGATGACCATGGTGGTCCTAGCATTTCCTCCCAGACTCTCCTGCAAGATCCTCGTCAGCTTGGAGTCTCTGTATGGCACGTAACTCTGTCAGCATAAAATTATTTTGTCAGTTAATGCTGTAATGATTGGTTGAAATTGATTTTATTTTCATTAAGTGATGAAAATTAAATAAATAATTGAAACAATAAGTTCACAAGAAGAATAAATTCAATATATAAGCTGGTAATACAATTTAGAAATGTGATACTAACACTTCCTTCAGCCAGAGCAGCAATGACATTACCAAGTGCAGATAAGGATTTGTTGATGTTTTTTGCTTCATCCAACACTGAACCTTCTGCTCCTGTCTTACTCACCTGTGAAATGAATTCATTATTTTATGTATAAAACTATATCAATTTCGGAATAATCAAACTTTGAAATCGTATATGTAACTAACCTTCTCTGAACCAGCCAAATCTACTAGATATAATTTTCCGGAAAGTTTTTTTTGTGTTTCAATATTTTCTTGCTTGACATTGATCAAGAAGACACTGTGAGATCTAGAAGAGTGTTCATTCATGTCTGGTGGGATATTGAGTGCCCATGTAATATTAAGTCATTATTATCAACAGACACCGCCTGAAGCAAAAATATTCCGTAATTTATGGTAATGTTTTGTCATGCATGATTATCGTGGTTCTCAGAAGAAAAATCAAAAAATTTTAAATAGAAAATACATTTATATTATGATCATTAAATGCCGTGATGGTATCTAACCGGATATAATTAATGATGTTGATGATGACCATCCAAAATTTTCGAATTATTAGCTTCTAATTAACATAAAAATTTCGACCTAAATATGCATGCTAAATCACCACGATTCGGGGTATTGTAACTATAGATTCTTGACTAGAAAAACTCGTATATAAAAACTTTATGAGATAAATAAATGAAACAAAAGCATGAAAGCTTCATGAAGAGAAAGAACCAAAAATTTAATTGATTTTTAAACCTTATGGTTTAAAAATTGCTAGGTTGTATTTTTATGGGTTCAATAAAATTTTAAAGACTCAATTCCATTTTCTGCTAAGATATAACGATAAAGTTTGAATAAAAAGGTCAAATTGCATCTTATATAAATTTTTAAGTATTGCCCATAACTTTAAATATGTTCTTTATATTTATTTATTCATATTTTTATAAACAAAAGAATTTTTAAGTAATAAAAAACGAAGAAATATAAACTAATGAGCCCCAATAAATCAGTGTTGATAAATGAAAAAATATTTTGTATTAATCTTTGGTATAACATTTCAAATTTTCAGAAACTGCACTGTAACTCTTTATATTATGCGATGATTTGTTGAAAGTTCACATGAAATCTCCCAAAATTTTCATAAAATATTTTCATATTTTGTATCATAAATGCTATTTATCTTTACATTATTTTGAAACCTTTTCAATATCGTGTATATCATGTTTAAAATTAATTTTCCCCATTTTTATTTAAGTAAATTCCAAAAAATCACATAAAATATAGTTGTGGGTTAAAGCGGGTCATGGACTAAGCGAAAAAGTATTTTTTGTTATGTAAGTATGCTTTTTTACTGTTTGTTTTTATACGCCTATACCACTATGATAAACAGCTTAACAGTTCATCGTAACTCGAGTCAAACGTAAATTAACGCTCAATAAAAGCATCTTTTATAACATATAAAGTTTGCGAAACAAAGTAGGAGTTGAAACGTACAAAACATAATTTTCTTTATGATTTTATAAGCCTACTAAATAGATTACTTAACTTAAATTTTGTTTTAAAAGGTATTGATACTTACCGATGAAAAATATTATAACGTCGAATCAGCATATGAAAAACCGAATGTTTGAGTCTTTTCTCACAAATAAAAAAAAAATAATTGAATAAATTTTTTTGAAAAGTAAAACAGATGAAAAAAATATATTCAAACTACCCATATCATCTTTCTTAATATCCGTTTATACGCTGACATGGGTTCAACAAAATCCACACGACGAAGACACATAATTTCATAATAGCCGTTATAGAAACAAATGCATGACTCACTGGTGACAGCGACATGTCTGTTGGCCTTTCCCTCATCAATCACCTCCAACACCTCCTCGGGACTCGACACAAATCGCTCTGTGGCCCCCTGTAACGTTGGCACGCGTTTAATTTATTTGATTGTCATGCATTTTGTTTGCGTGTCACCATATGCTTTAAGTAATTGAAATCGGTGAACATCTAATAATAAATATACTTAAAAAACCAAAACTCAATTTTTTTTAAGGTGAAAAGGATAAAAATTATTTAATAATCAACTTTTTCTGATGCGTAATACACGATAAACTTTGTTATTCTTGGATTAAATATTTAAATTAACAAAATATAACAGTTTGAAAAATAAGTACTTGAACAATGTGAAAACGATATAAAAGCTTATGATTTATTAAACTCGTGTAGATGAAAAAGAATTAAAATCAAATTACTGCATTGAAGTCATAACAAACGTATCCTTTTACTGTTTTGTTGAAACAGACCTCATTATTTTAAGCTATTATTTCAACAAAGAAAAGAGAAATGAAAGTGTTTATCATCATTTCAACAGTTGAAAAAGTAATTTTAGAGTACGATAAGGAATTCCATTTTAATATCCCAACATTTGGTGTATGTTAGAAAGATAGATAGATAGATAGATAGATAGATAGATAGATAAATCGATAGTTAGATAGATAGATAGATAGATAGATAGATAGATAGATAGATAGATAGATAGACAGATAGATGGAATAAGCTAGATAAATGAATTAATACATCTTATATACATGAAAAACCAATGTAATTATCAATTTTTTGTGGATTTTATTATATACAATGTATCCATGTTACGTGCAATAAAAAATAATATAGATTCAAGACTGAAATGAATCTGTTAGTATTTGTAACGAAACAGATTGGCGTGTTGGTTTATTGGGGTACTTAACGCGCAAACACACACACGCACATTGATTCTTGTAATCGATAAAGATCATTTTATAAGTATTATAACTAGTTATAAAGCTAAATAAACGTAATCGTTTACTTTTGATTGTTATTTTATACTTTTATAATTTCCATCTCAAACGACTGTTCCAGCCAGATCTTTTTAAAATTCTTTCCAATAATTTTCAATCATTTAATGGTTTATTGATAAAAAAGTAATCGTTAGTTTCAATAAGAGTGATACTTATCATAATTAATCTCAGTGGTTTGAAGACGTTTGATGTTGATATGAAATCGAAACATTCTCACAAGAGGGTGCTTTATAAAATATACAAAGCTTGCATACCAATATGTTGAACATACCTTAACATAAGGAACCCTGTTTTTGTCTTCATGCACAGCCAAGTTAGTTTTGGTAACTGTGAATAATGAGTTTAAGATTAAATCTTGACACAGTGAAAATAATGGATAGCAAAAACAATAATGAAACATACGGATTTGTAAATTATTATTATTTAAACCGTTTGTTTCATAAGTGACGATGTAATACATCAAGTGCATTTACTGGTTAATTCTTTAATTATCTGTTTATTAGTTTATAACGCGAAAAATGCACAAAAACTAAACGGTAGAGAACAAACAAACACGCCTACCGTCAAGTAGATCTCTTATCTTGTCCATGTAGATTTCAAAGTAGGATACCTACAATATATCATTCAAAATTTAACCTATAAACTATATGAAAAAAATAAACACAATGAATTTTTTTATTTTTATTATGAAATGTATTAACTCAATTACATTTTGATATTTTTTTCCAATTTTTCCCTATCAATCATAAAACCTTTCATATATTTTTTTAATTAGATTGAAAGAGTTAAAAAGTTTTGAAGAATTGCAATAATAAATTCTGGGAAATATTTTTAATCAACATGTTCATAAACAACTCAGCTCAAAACCAATGCACTTACACATAGCAAACACCATATTTGTTCAAATGGCAAACATTGGTAATAGAATAATAAAAGCGAACACATCAAACCACACAATACCTTAATGTGGAACTCAAGGTTTTCATCCATTTGGTATATATAACTGAAGATGTCACCCACAATACGTGGAATGATTCCCTGGTGGGTTGGGTTGCCCAGCACTCCCTGTAGTCAGTTGTCATTAATATGTTTCAAATAGTGTATTATAAGTGATACATTTCAAATTGTATTGAGTAATGGATTATGGGGGGTAACTTTAAAATTTCAATTAATATTTTAATATATCTGATGTTTAGAACACATCAAAACAAAGTCATCAATGTCTTTAATTAACTCAAGAGCAAGATCCTTAACTTGAATTTAAACATGACTAAGAAGAATTATGATTGCTAGATACTGTGTAAAAAAACTAGCATGAACTTATTCATGATATGGGTGTAATAAATAAAGAGTGATGAAAGTCCTAATGATTTCAATAAGCATGTAAACTTTTTGAATTTCTTCTATGAAAAATTGTCTCAGAAAAATCTTGTATCCAGTGAGCTAAAACTTTGCAGAAAGAAGGTGGATTTTTAAATCTTTGAAAACTCCTTATATTTTATTAATTATAATATATGGTAACAAAATAATGAAAAAATCTATTTCAATATTTATTTAAAAAACCTATTTTGACAAAAAATTTATATAAATTAAAAAATTTTCAATACATAAAATCAAAGTCTAAATTTTTTGACCATAGTAATTGAATTTTTCATTACAAAATACATTAATTTGAGCTTAAAACCAATCAATAAAATTTCATAATCTTTTAATATAGTAGATGTTATGTAACAAGTGAATCAAAAAATTTAAAAAGATTTTGAGTAAAATTTTATACATAATGATTCTCTCTAATTTTTATCGAAATATTTATGAAATTATAAAAGACTAAATATTATTATAAGACTTATACTTTCATCAAAAAAGCCATTACAATGAATATTTCTATATAAAAAATTATAAAAGAACATACAATTGACTCAAGTTTTGAGCCATACTCTTACCTCCATTGTGTGCGTTTTTCCACTAGATGTTTGACCATAAGCAAAGATGGTTCCATTGTAGCCAGATAACACATCTGTAAAACAAATTTGAGTGTTAGTCTAAAAAAAAACAAAAATTAATTTCATGTTTGAATATTAAGTAATAATACGGATAGCAAATGAGAAAAAAAATTTTTTTAAACACTTGTTTATATTTTTATGCTTACAAAAATTTAAGAATAATGAATTTTAGACCAAGAGCATTGCGTAATAATAGGATTAAAATACAGATAAATTATTTAGATTTATTTACCACAATGGTTAAGAATAAATCACCTTTGACAATTGGTTGCGCAGTACATTGGTATACAAATTCTTGAGATACATTAGACTTGAAAACTTTATCATACATAAAAACTTTACCCTGTGATGAGTTTAAATAATTACTAAAATGTCACAAATCTTTCAAATTCTACATTTTGAATAAAAAATACCTATAATTCAATTAATTTTAAAATTTATTTTTATTATGAATAAATTTTATAATTAACTGAGTACCGTGTCCTTTTAATAGGTGTTAATAATTATACTAACAGCTAGATTTACAGATTCTTCAGTAGGGAACTTTAAAATAAATTTGCTCCCAGCCTTTTCCTCAGAAGAATTTAAAGGTCTAACTCTACAAATAACTTTTATGTTGCATTCGTCAGCCGCCATGTTGTTTAAAATTAAAAATGGAGGATGAAAAGAACGTGTGTGAATCAACCAATCGCTCAGCTGTAATGCTAAATCGCGTAAAAAGTTTTATATTGGTTTGAGATTTATATAAAAGATTCACGAAATTTGTATGTTACAAAAAAGGCATTACAGATTTTATTATTTAATAAAATTTACTTATTCGAAAAGTCTTAGAACTCTGTTTATAAAAGAGGGTTTTTGCGATGTCTGTAAATTTATTATAATGAGAATTTAACACATACACATTCTTAAAAGTCTTATACTGTTCTATGATACAAGCCATCAATATATGCACTAGCTACAGCATAGCACAAATGCTGCTGCTGAACAACAGCATATTGAACAGTATACTCACATAGATGAATACACACAAATTTATACAGATTCACGAAAAGTGATGTGAAATCTCAAATTTATATTTGACTTTTTCTAGTCTTCGTGTTTTTAATCTTTACCCATCTGAATCTACAGTTATTTTTTATTATTATTATTTTTTCATATATATGTTTTTTTAAATATTAATTTAATTTATGTAAATTTTGTTAAAATTCAAGTTTGTCTTTTTATCCAGGGTTCACTCCAACCCCTCAATTTGAATGGTAAAAAAACGTACCATGTCATAAAAACTAAAGTATTATTTGCTAAAAAAATCAAATTTTTTTTCAAAATTATAAATATAATAGAAATTCATAGTTTCAATTTGACAGTAAGAGTTTGAAGTTTTCTGCAAGTTTTTCTGAAACAAGGGAGTAGATGGTTTCATGATTTCCATGCAATAGTACGCATAATAAATTATTTATACCATTTTTATTTAGCATGAAATTTGTATCATAAAATTATCTGATTATTTTTTTTAATCACGTTCAAATAAATAATGAAAAAACTCGGATATTTCATTACGAGTATTCCATATTATGATAACGGTCAAAAATTAGTAAAATAATTCTACTTGTATAACAAATTAAAATCAAAAATTTCATTCAAACATCATAATTTTTTTGGAAATTTCAAACTCCAGTTAGATAAAATTTGGTCATCTATACACTTGGACCTTGGGGCTAAAACCAAGTAAAAAAAAATTACCAAGAAGCCAAAAGTATAATAATAACTCAAGACAAAAATCCGAAATCTATGAAAATATGAATAATTTCGAAATCCTACTCTATGTGTAAAAATGCTTAATGCAATGTTTAGCAACAAGACGATTGAACGAAGCGTTATTCAATAATGAGCAAATGGTATAAAAATTGAAACTTAGGAAATATATTGAAATCCAAAAATCGAATCTTGATTTAAATGATGAAATCTCTTTTCTTTCATAGTTCTAAGTGATGTTATGCGCGAACCAGATGAAATTACAGGGGTTCACTCTGCCATGAACTTCTGGATCAACTATTTAACTTTTATGTCGAATTGAATAAATCGTGGCTTAAAGAAATGATATTTAATACGGATATTATAGCAATGAAGGTTTTCAGCTAATAATAAATGTACTAAAAACAGCAGAATGGCTTATTGATTGTAACTGCGATGCTTCTAAAGTAAAACTTACATCATCCTCTACTAAAGAAGACGACAACGATGGGGTAGAACTAGGAAAATTCTATCTTGATTGGATACAGAAAAGTTAAATTGATTTTTTATTAGGGTTTTAAGCTCAAGTGCTGAATTTGCTGTTCTATTTTATTTTCCAAAGATATTCCAATGGGGTTGAGAAGGACGAATGAAGAGTAATTTTTTTTGCTTTTGCTACACCATGATCGTTCTTCATTCGTTTTAGTAGTGTTTCAGTATTACATAAACGATATTGATTAAATCTATGGTATCCTTATTTCGGAATTGACTTGATTTCTGTAAAAATATTATGAAAATTTTCCAACTAAGTGCTTTCTTGTTGATTTCATAATAAAATAGCTTATAATCTGTTCATGGCTGCAATATCAATAATATTTCGTTGTTCGGCAGTTGAGTCTTTTTGAATCTTGACGTTTTTTAGGTCTAAAACTACAAAAAATTGACCATTTAGAAAAATTAGTTAGTCAGAGTTTAATATTTAAAATTGCTGAAACTCACTGGCATATATAAACTTCTTTTCCATCATAAACTAACAGTTTCTTATTGCTGCAAAAGTGATCAAGTTTTACAAGATTCAATGAAATAACCTAGGTGTTCGATTGAGCTTACTTATTAGCACTCCTACACCGTTTTCAAAAACCCATTAATTTAGATTTTTGAGGCTTATAGGAGAGCCTTTATCAGAATGGTCAAAAAAATACTTCAAGGAAAGATCAGTTGAATTTATTATTCTCCCTCGTTATTATTCATTCATATATAAAAATTTACAATGGTGAGTACCGTTGGATATTTCAAATCAAGTATTTTTCATAGATTTGACCAAACTTTCATAAAAGAATTTTTAGAACATTCTTATTTATTTTTGTCAGAAATTATGGATTTTTTTCTACATTTGGCCATTTTAGAAGCATCTCAAAAACTAGTAACAGACCAATTAATTTTAGGAATAAAAAATGAATGGTTAAGAAAATAAGAATTCTCCAAAATGAATTAACACGAAATCATCAGAAATATAAGAGCAATCTAGATTAACTGACACTAATGGTTTAAATTAAAAATTCTTTCTACGAGCTACTGGTGTAAAATTCTTTTTATAATAATTTATTCTTTAATATTAGGTATAAATCATTATCATTAGTCATTTTAAAGAGGATGGAAGGGTTGAATATCCGTAAATAAGCAACAATAAAATTTATAAGGAAATTAACTTAATCATTTAAAATTCAATTATGTATATGGTGCTGATACGGAACGTTACCAAAGATCACTCTTTATTATGCTTTTTATTTTATTTGTTTATTTATTTTTTAGTATATTTAGTCTTAGTTAATTATTTCTGTTTATTAACTTTTCCAGTTATTATTTTATTTTAGTCAATTGATTAGTACCAGTAGTTATATACTTTTTATATATTTTTTGTCAAATCTTTTTTCAACCTTGATAGATATATACCTTGATATTATTTGTTAATTTGTGTATTTCACTATTATTATCTTCTAGTTTTATGCATTCATTTTATTTATTTCCAATCTTCTGTTTTGTAAAACCTTACTATTATCCTATCAAGTCCCTCAAGTCAAGAAAGGTAGCCGGTCCAGATGGAATTCCACCTGAAGCTCTAAAGGCCGACATCCAGACTCCAACTGAAATGCTACATTCTCTTCCATGCAAGATCTGGGAACAAGAACGAGTGCCAGATGACTAGAAAAGACGACAGCTCGTAGAACTGCCAAAAAAAGAGGACCTTTCGTCTTGCAACAACTGGCGAGGAATCATGCTGTTGTTTATTTCCGGCAAAATACTGAGCAGAATTATCCTCGAGAAACTAAAAAGCGCCTTGGACAAAACACTTCGAGATGAACAAGCAGGCTTCCGACAAGATCGCTCATGCACGGACCACATTGCAACCATGCGCATCATCATCGAGCAGTCCCTCGAGTGGCAAACCCCCCTGTACGCAGTTTTCGTCGACTTTCAGAAAGCTTTTGACAGTGTTGACCGAAATGTCATCTGGAGACTGATGCACCACTACGGCTTTCCACCGAAGTTTATAAACATCATCCAGCAAATGTACGAAGACGCTACCTGTCAAGTGATCCATCAGGGTTGTTTACTCTCACCGATCATTTTTCTGATGGTGCTTGATTGGGTCACGAGGCAGTCCACAGCAGATCAGAAAACAGGCATCCAGTGGACCTTCAACAAACAGCTGGAAGACCTAGACTTCGCAGATGACATAAACCTTCTTTCCCACAAGCAGCAAGATGCGCAAAAGAATTTATGTCGTGTGGCAGAAGAAGCTGAAAAAACAGGACTCCAAATCCATACTGGAAAGACAAAGGTCATTAGAGTCAACAACAAAAACCAAGATCCAGTGAAACTACAAAAAATTAAGGAGGTTGACAAGTTTGTCTACTTGGGCAGTGTTGTCAGCAAAGATGGGGGAACAGACGAAGACATCAAGAGTCGCATCAACGAAGCTAGACACGTTTTCAACACCCTTCGACAAATCTGGAGATCGAAAGCCCTCTCAATCCGCAATAAGATCAGAATTTTCAACACTAATATGAAATCTGTTCTACTCTATGGCTCAGAGACGTGGGAAATATCCTCACCCTCAATCTGCAGACATTCACGAACCGATGCCTAAGAAACATCTTGAACATCAAATGGCCAAAAGTTGTCTCCAGCGAAGAACTTTGGAACAAGACAAAACAAGTCACACTGGAGACGGAAATAAAGAAGCGCAATGGGGATGGATAGGTCATACACTACGCAAGCCTACAAGTTAGGATTTTTTATCTAGCGTAGTAAAATCAAAGAAAATTCACCGTGAAACCTTTCCCTGATGATTGAAAGATTCAAGTTTCTGATATTTTTAGATAGGTTTTAGATAACCTGATATCAGGAACTTGAATCTTTCAACCATTCACGGTGAATTTTCTTTGATTTTATTACGCTAGATAAAAAAAATCCTAACTTTTCGATTTTAATGAAACGTTTTCAAGACTTTATTATTCAATAAAATCTAGTCCAAGCAATCGTTTCAATAGTTCAAAAATTAACAGAATTTTTTTGTTACCGTGTAGAAGCCAGTAAATGGAATTTTTAGTCGTGAAGATCAAAAAGTAGAGCATTCTCCAAATTTCATCAAATTAAAGAACATTTAAATATATTTTTCCGATTGGAGGTTTCTATTAAATGCTATTTTTGATCATAAAGTGATGGCGTTGAGAGTCTAGTGACCTATCTCTTTAGATAAGGATTGATTATTAAATCTAGAGCTCTCGATCATTAATAAAATATACATATCATTGTTTTTTATTATCATGTACAATATTAATTCAGTAGCAGAATATTGGGTATTTTTCCGAATCTATTGTGAATTATGAAGCTTAACCATTAGGACAGACTTGGAAATATTAAAATATTTTTTTTTTGAATAAATTTGTTTTTATACAACATTCTAAGTTTTTTTTTACCTACCGCTTATACTAAAATACTTGTACTGCATATCATCGAATAAAACAATAGATATTTATAGGCTCTTAATCAAGAATAATCAAAAATCATTTTATTAATACGGTAAAGCTTTAAAAAAATGAATAGACAAAAGATAAATTAAAGTTATCAATTGTCTTGACTAACTATTTTTAGCAAAACAAATTTAATGTGTCGCTAATGTTTTGGTTATTAAAACTTTTCACTTATTTCAGTATGTGAATTATGATAACCTGATCAATTCTATATTATCATTATTTAAGAAAATTTTTTCTAAATTCATTTCATATCACCTTCAGCTTGCTAAAAATAAACACAAACATGTATATTTAGCTGAGGAGGTGAACTATATGCCGAAAAGTTTTTTTTGCTATAAAAATACACAACTGATTCTGTGTTAGATACCTGTTAAAAAAAGACTAATCCATACTTATTTAAAAATAAAATATAGCGTAGCCTAGCACGACGTCATTTTAAGTTCATATTTGTTACCTGAAAACGAAACGAAATAGATCTGTTGGTAACGTATGATAGCGAGGAAGACACGTGTTTGTATTCTGATTAAATATATATCAAAAGTGCATAATAAGATATGAAAAATATACAAAAAAAATACAAAATAATATAAATAAATACAGAAAATTTTTGTAAAGATCTATAAAGAGATTGTACTTTTCTAACTTACACTTTTGAAGATGATAATTGAAAATACTTTTACCATATCACATAAATGACATATTGGTGTTTAGATTTATTAATATTCATGAATTTAATATTTAAGTACTTAATTTGATATATTTTTGAACTTATTTATAATATTTTTGGTTTAGTTTCAATAGAATATTTTCGATAGCAGTATCGCATTTTATCATTTTGTTTGCATTCAATCTAGTAATGTAATTAAGTAGAAATCCTTGAAATAAGTTAATAGCTATTTATAACCTTAATTTCATTAAGCTCGGTGTTCAAAAAATCCATCTCCTAATTGAGTAATGAACTAAATATACAATGAAACTAAAACTATTAAACATGATATAGTTTTAAAAATATGTATTAATTACAATTATCATATACACAATGAAGACCGATTTATGGTTCTCTTGGTTTGAATCCATTTAAAATCCCAGTAAACTATATTTTCGCAATATAGTTTTCCATATCCCCACGATGATATTGGTTTTATCCATTGAGTCACCTGCCTTATCTATCCAACTTTAATGCTTAATCAAGGACTATACCATACCTAATAACCTTAATATCAAGGTTTTGACAGAATTATGCTTCTTCGTTTGAAAATAAGCATGGGTTTTCAATAAAACGTAACTAATCTGGAGTAATTGTTAATTTTGCAAAATAAAAAAGCATAAAAAAAGTGTCCATAAAGAGCTTCTCAAATAGATAACGTTAGCTTCAGACAACACAGTGCGAAAATATTTGACTATGATGATTAACGTTCTTGAAAGCGTTGTCTGATTTTCATTTTTAAAGAAATATAAAAAGATGAAAAATAAAATAAGTTGTTATTCTATTTGTGAATAACCATGTCATTTGACCATTAAGTAATGGTCTGAAACATCTTAAAGTTTACTTTTTCGGTTGTCGTTCAAAAAGTTTTCAATGGATTCGTACCTAAAATAGTGTCATTAGTTTGTATAGAGGTGTTACGAGGGTTCAGACATACCCTTTAAATACTCATGTTCCATCGAACCATGCTACTCCGTACGTTAGCTATTTCATTTCATCACCTCAATATTTATGAAATTCATCTTTCCACTCTCATTTGAGATTTTCAATTATCATTTAAAACAGTTTATCCTTATGAATAATTTATGATAATCATACCAATATCTTATATGTTTTGTTCTTCTTTAACCTGTTGATGATTTCATAGCAAATCGAAAACTTTCCTGCTTCAAAAACTTAAAAGCTGTTGTGTTTAATGTTATCATATTGTTTGTAGGCTAATACTTTAATCATTTAGTTATAAGTTAATTGATACCCAAGATCATGAATTTAACGAAACGTAAAGCCGAATATATTAATATAATTGTTATGCTTTTAGGCAGATGTCACCAAATGTGAATATGATGATGAAAATTGTATATCAATTAGTCTATATATGAGTTTTTTGATCAACAAAAAATTTTTATTGACAAAAAAGAACACAAAAATTTTTGAAATATTAACCTAACGTTATCATGTATGTGACAAGGGTAGTCTACAATCATACATGGGAATGAAATAGACCATTAAAGTTATATGCTTGTAGTTTCCGTGAAAATTAGATATGAAAGATTGTATTATTTTAATATTGCATGTCAAAACGTGTTAATTACTGTTTCCAATGAATGTTTTGTAAGGCTCATTCAACCATTGAACTCAAAGTCTTATCCGCAGTTTTACGAATATTATGGCTGTTTTTAATTCCTAAACATGTTTATAATTAAGATGATTTTTTATTATATTTTTATAATTAAAAAAAATTTTTTTGAATGTTATGTTTTTTGCAATAACAATGCTCATGTAAATATTTGCAAGTGTTAATGAGATTTTCACTGTTTCATTTAATGTATATTTTTCCACTATTGTTAGATCCGTAGGAGTACTTTGATTGTATCGATAATTTGTAACAAGCAATATTAGTATTCTCTAACCGAGAAAAACAGTTTACTATTTTTTCAAATAAAATAATAAGCTTTTTAATACATACTGGTAATCTGAATTACTTAACAATATCTCGTGTGTATTGAAGATCTAGAAATTTTTAAAAATATAGCTATTGTGTTTAATTCTGCTAAACCTTCAAAAAGGTTAGAATGATTTTTCAGTATTTGTAATTGTTACAGTTATAGCTTATATAGTATTTGCGAGTAGTTAGCTCATCGAATTATTTCATTTCATTACAAGTTTTCAAGATTTTTTACCTAATAATTGCTCGAAGAAACCCCTATTCTAGGTGACCCGATCCACTTATCTACATAAAGCACAGCTTAAGAATATTCATGATGTTTCACTATCAAATTTTTTTTTAATTAATGTATTCAATTTAAAAAAATTTTCACAAGTATAAATAAATTTTAATAGAAAATTTATAAGGTAGGAAATATCTCAAACCGTAAATAGATAATTCAGTTATTTGTAAGACTAGTAAAAGTATTTTAAAATTGGCACTGCAGGCAACCTTGCTTGACATTCAACCATTTAGATGTATATAAATTTAATACCGATGAAAGAAAACATAATTTTTGATTTTAAAAACTTGAAAATGAGTTTTGTTTGTTTATTATACAAGTTTTCAAAATATTTTTTTTAACTTTAAGATATTGTCACAGATGTAATTCATAAACTTGATAGAAGACATCGAAGATTAAAATTGAAATGTCTTCTAAACTATAGCTTTGATTTACGGCTTCAAAAACAAAACTTTAATTAATTTTAATTAATAAAGCTTTCAAAAATTTTCACGTTTTTGAACGTACCATTATCAAAAAATGCCTGTCACATATAATGATAAAGATTTCGAGCTATTATATGATTCAGGTAAAATATGCCATTAGCTTGAGCCTCAGCTTATAAAAAAGCTCAAGTTATTTGTGTGTATGACATTGAATTCAAATATTTTTCAAAGTCAAAAGTATTTTTGTTCAATTTAAATTCTAGATTTTAGGTTTTGCAAAATCAAACTTTCGCCCATCACTTTTACTTTTTTAATTTTTCCGTTCGCAGCCATTTTAAACAAAATAAGTGATGGCGAATCGTGAAGTTGCCTTTCAAAACCAGACTGGTTGTGGCGCAAGGTTACGAAGAATTGGCCACTCTATTTGTGATACAGATAAAGGGGAGTTTTTCCACCGTACTCCAGGAAGCTGGGGTAGGTGACCTTTAAATATTTTGTATCTTGATATATCAAATTTACTCACTAAATTCTTTATACAGCAAAAATTATCGTGTTTTACATTATCTTTTATTCTTGTCTTGCTGGATTTTTTGCTGGATTAATGGCAGCATTTTTTACAACAATTGACGACAAGGCCCCTACACAACAAAATATGTTCAGCCTTTTGAAAGCCAATCCGGGTGAGAAAACTTGTAATATTTATAAATGAAAATTTTTAATTTCAAGTTTTATTTTATTAAACGTCTATAAAATCCAATAGGAATGGGCTTTAGACCAATGCCAGAAATTGAATCTACTCTGATTAAGTACAATGTTAGCGACCCAAAATCAAGTGAAAAATATGTTAAGAGTATCAATGACTTCCTCTTAGGTAAGAATTTTTATAAAATATTTATTTTTGTAACTAACTTCTTATAAGATTTTAATTTGAGGATATATATTTATTATGGTTTTTCTCTTTTCTTGTCTAGATTTTTTCCAAATAGGGTTGATATTGGTCATTTAGTGAAAAATCACAGCTTTTAAGAGTAAAGGTGAGTCTATTGTATCGAACAAAATGGAAAATTTTTTGTTCAAAATTTTTAAGTTCTTGAGGTAAGAGTTTAAAGCTTCAGAATTGTAGTAATGGAGATATAATAAGTGATGCATGTATATTGCCAAAAAAGATTTATGTACAAATGTATTAAAAATAAAAAAGAAATTGTGTAAGATAATGATATTAACTGTTTTTGTCAATGTAAGTAAGAATAGTTTGTGCTTTCATCATTGGCATGTTTAGCTCAATCGGTAGAGCATTAGACTAATTATCTAAAGTTACCGGGTTCAATCCTGTGTTTCTCCACAATTAGCACCTATTCCATAAAGTATTTTCACTGCATTAAATTTGCAGCAAGTGTTGATCTATAAGGAAAAATGATTTATTAATATCGGTTAAATTACATATGTCTCACAATGTGTAAAATCAATGAGTGAAAAGGAAAAGTTTCACAAGAATAATGCTATGGTGAGTGAAATAGAAAATATCGTTTTTGTTTTTTTGGGAGACTAATGAAATTATTGGAAGAAATTGATAGGTTTGAAGGTATCCATGTAGGTTTTGTAATAGCCAATATTTGATGATTGTGATAAAGTTTGAGTCAGTTAGAAAGGGTAAATAGTTTCTGTTATTTAGGAAATGATATGAATGGTGGTGGAGGAAGTGAACTAACTTTTGCACAAGTGGCAGGGCCTGGTTGGAAGGCATTTCACAATATGTCTTTTATGTTATGTAGTAATTGACACATCAAATATCAGAGGGCAAATTTATAGAATATGTATGAGATCTGTCATAATATGTGGCTTTAAACTTGGGTAGTAAAAATTGTTTAATAGGGTTTTTTAAGAAGATCAAAAAGGTGGATGCTTCGAATGATGTGTGTTTTTCAGCTTGTGGATGGAGTGAGTAGCAAGGAGTTGATAGGTATATTGGTTTGAATAACATGATTGTTGGAAGTGTGAAGCATGAGGTTTCAGATGATTGATCCATATTGAAAGAAAAAAGTATGATGATTGTGTGAAACAGACATGGAGTTTTGGGAGTGAAGGTAGAGGAAGGAAAAGACCAAGGTTAGTTTAGAAAAAAATAATGAAAAGCTTTTCATAGTTTTGCGTTTGTATTTAGAACTGCCCATAAAAGGATTTAGAGGAGAGAAAATGTAATGTCTCAGAGAATTCAGTGACCTATTAGAAGAAGAAAGATGCTGACTAATGAAATGATATGGCTACAGTCCAACCCATGCTAGCGATGATGATTGTGATAAAACGATGATGACAGTACAGTGATAACCTTGATAATTAAAGACTGAATTCAAAAGAAAATGGATTATAAAAGTTTTTCAAACTAGAATTTTTTTTATTTTCTGAAAATTCTTCATCTGCTTTCATGATGATGGTCAAAAAGTTGATTTCAATGAAAATTTTAGAACTCTAGTCTTCACAAATCTACATGCTTTTTTAAATTTCATCATGTTGATGGAAGTTTTTCTTTTAATTCATAAAAGTTTTAGATAATACTGATCCATTTATTTATATTTCTGTTTTTGTTGATTTTTTTCATTCACTGTCAACCAGATAAGCTGTTTACACAATGATTATAGCTTATTTTGTTATGAAAGTGAAATCTTTTTAAGAGATGTTTTTGTGAAAAGTAGTTTGATTTTTTTCCCTTTTACTTTTGGCTTAGTTGTCAGAATAAAAATTTATATGATCAAAAGTGAAATTTTTAATGAAAAAGGATAAATCTTCAATTGTAATATAGAATACAGAAAGGCTCAGAAGGGTAATGTGGTGGATTGCAGGGACAACAAAACCCAGACTACTCCTGATCAGGTTTGTGAGCTCCTTCCTGAGTCAGAGTTTTCACCATGCACCAATGCCACAAGTTATGGTTACAATTCTTTTGAGCCATGTATCCTTCTCAAGATCAACAAGGTAGTGCTTCCATATGTTTTTTTTTTTGATTAGGTTAAATTGGTTTTTATTGAGTTCCAAATGTGCTCTCATTAAAAGCTACAAAATTGCTTCATATATCTTTATTTGATAACTAGTTTTAGAATGATTATTGTAATAATTTATATTCATTCAAAAGTTTTTTTTGATATGCTAAAAGCAAAACTAGAAAATTTCATAGAAAAATAAATTCAATCTTAGATTGAATTCAAAGATGGATGCCTATATATTCAATTGAATTTTCAATTTCATAAGTAATTTCTTGTAAACAACATTGAGTATATTTATACACAGATCTATGGTTGGGTGCCTGAACCTTATGAGCATGAAAATGTGGTTAATATCACATGTGAAGGCATTGTGAGTGTACTTTTATAAATTTTTCAAATCAAATAAAATTACATGATTATTAAACATACTTATCATTTGTTCATTTAGAATGATCCAGACAAAGACATCTTCCGAGATGTGGATTTCTACCCACAAGGTTTTGGACTGAACTGGTTTCCATATCTGAACCAAGATGGGTACAGAGGTCCCATCTTGTTTGCCCAAATCAAAAACCTCAAGAAAGGAGTTCTTGCTCAGGTTTCATTTTACATTCTTTCCAAACATTTAGCTTTTGTATAGTTTAAAGATTATCTTTCATGATTACAATTGTTAGATTTTAAGAGACATAATGTATCAACATTGTATCAATTGTTTCAATAATTAAATTTCACACTTGTTAGTTTAGGTTTTAATGATATCAAAATTCAAACAGGTGTGGTGCAAAATGTGGGCTAAAAATATCAAGCACCACAAAAACGATAAAGCAGGCAGTGTTTACTTTGAAATACAGATTGATGAATAATCTTGATTACATATTTAATTTGCCGTTGAGGTAAAGTTTTAACCTAGTTTATGGTGTTAGGGTTTATATTTCAGGGATTGATTGAAACGGTTTTAGGATCTATTAGAATTTGGTGTTAATTTAACTTTGATCGTCTTGGATGTTGTCACTTGGTTATAAATGGATTTATAATTTAATTAAAAATTGCTTAACATTTAGTTAGAAATTTGGTGATTTCGATTTCTTTCCTGGATTTTTTCTGAAATTATTCCGCTAGTTATTATTTTGACGTAACCATTAAATCTTAATTACTAACCTAATTTATAATATGCCTTTGTATAATATTATTTTTTATTAGGAATAATAGTGCTACAATTTAATTATTATTGATTAGTTTGATACCCATTGCTTCCCGCTATTATTTTATTGCCATTTATTTGGAGATTTTCACAAATTTACATTTTAATAAACTATTTATGAATTTCATGCTTTGATATTTATATATATATACTTAATATATGTTTTTTTTATTAGGTATTAAATAATAATCGTTCTTTTCCAATGATTGAATGATTTCAATGATGAGTAGTTATTTTGCTTTAGGTTAGTATGAATCTTTATATTTTTCATGATCTTCGAGTGATAGTTTTATACATGATTTATTATTTATAATTAATTTCACCACTTAAGAATTATTCAGTTAAATCATTTGAAATTGTCTTGAATAGTTTTATGGATATATGACCTTTAGGTATATATTTCGATACAGTTGATATATTTTATTATTTGTGGTATTTTCCCATAGTAGAAAGTCCAATCATTCTTCTGCCTTCAAGCCTAGCCACAAAGGAAATCATTTTAATTTTTTGACATTGTCATCACCGCGATATGTTCGCTGTTTTTTACTTGGCGAATCTTGATCGATTGATTTTTCAATTTAGTGTTTTTTGAATCATCGTTCATCTTATAGATTTGATATATATTAAATCCCGCTGAAACCTTTTGTAATCAATTTTTTTTTTCAAAGAAAAATTGCATTAAAATCGTGGAATTGCAGAGGAATTAATAGAACTAAGCGTATTAGTATTTCAAACCTATTTGATTAATTTTGGCATTTAGCTTTACAGTTCCCAAGATGAATGTAAGCTATATTTTTTCAAGCATCAATTTCAGAGTGTACTGACAATAAGACTTGAAGGCTAACTTATTTTACTGGCATATTTAATCCGACTTCAACAAGTAAAAATAGGAATACGCTTCATTTTGCTTGCATCATTTAGAACCCATTTGTACCACGTTTTTAGGCACAATCAAAAGTTATAGTAATTATTTTCATCGATTATCATTATCAAGGACAAATTGATGTGAAATTTTTATTTGAATAAATTAATGTTTTTTGATTTGCTTTAATGAATCACCTTTTTGAACGAACAAAAAATCTTTAAAAACTCCCTATGTTTGTGTTGAATTTATTTGTTAAGAAGCAATTTTCTATTAACAAACAAAAAATCAGAATATAAAAAAGTATTAACAAAATAGACTGAAAAAATAATCGAAAAATCACGAATTTTAATCTATCGTGAAAATGCGAGAAGACACATCATAAAGTAGCCAGTCAACTCCTTGCAGTAAGTTATCTCCAGTAAAAGCACTGCATCCATAGATACTCCAGTGGTGTGTTTTAAGATTGTCCAAGTCTAAGACCTTTTGTATGTAGTGTGTAAAAAAGCAGTTTAATAATTGAAAAACACCATTAACTAGTAAAAATTAATCCCTAAGTGGACTAAAATTTCAATACTTCTTTTATAGTTTCTGCACTTGCTGCTCCTTCTAAATCTTGTTTATTGGCAAATACTAGCAATGTAGCTCCAGCCAATCTCTGAAAAAATTTAACAAAACTTTATGTATATGAAAATTTCATAATATAAAAAATTGTTTGAAACTTTCCACATTATTATATTTTAAAGCTTGATTATTTTACACAATTTTTAAAAATGAGTTTTTGAAATTTTATTTTTAAAAAAATATGATAATAATATTTAACCATGACATCAAATAACAATATTGAAAAAAACCTCTTCTACTAGTAGTGAATCAAGCTCTTTTTTACAATCAGCAAGCCTCATTTTGTCTGCACTATCAACAACCCAAATAAGTCCATCAGTACTTTCGAAATAATTTTTCCAATATGATCGCAGTGATCTTTGTCCACCTACATCCCATAAGTTTAGCTTAAACCTGTATAAATGATAATTTTGAGCAGAATAATATAAAATATGGAATCTTTGTCAAAAAGTTTTTACCCATTATGTTCAAAAGTTTTGATACTAAATCCTAATGTAGGAGAAATTGTGTTGATATCTTCGCCATTAAATTTCTTCACTATAGTCGTTTTGCCGGCATTATCTAAGCCTCTTGGTGAATATTGAAACCATTAAATAATGAAAAATTTTAAATAATTTTTAATTTACAGCATGAGAATCCGAACTTCTTTTTCTTTTTGTTTCAATTTTCTGATTATTGTTAAAAGACCCATTTTTGAAAATTTATTTAAAAGTTAAACTAAATCAAAAACCAAAATAGGGGAATTCTTTTATTCTTTAATTCAAATCCTACATTATGAAAAAATTTAAACATACAAAATTTTGATTAAAAACAATTAAGTTTGAAAATAGGTGTTAAATGTAGTGTAAAACAGAACGATTTCTCCGGCGATCAAAGCTAATTTCATATATTGCGTAACAAAATAAACGAGCTAATATTCCTAAATATTATTAAAAAATTTACATCATGAAGAGGTGCTAACAAAACTGTTTTTAGATCCAATCAAAACCATTTAAGTGAGACTTTAGGCAATAAATATAATTATGAGAATTTTTAATTTAAAAGCGATCAAAATTTGAAAATCTTAAAATAAAAAAATTAAATTGAAATGAATATTACTGACAACGACATAATATTCAAGAATTATAAGCTATAACATTAATAATGTGGCGCAGAAAATCTTGGTAGGACATCTCACACGAATCTGATGTTCGGTCTTCAATCAATCTTTCGTATAAAAGTGTTCTATCCCTGCTATCATCCCTGTTTAAAGTGATTGGAAATTAGAAAATACAAAAATAATAAAAATAGGAGATCTAAGAGGTAACATGCATCTTAACATCATCAACTATTTAGTTACCTGGTGATGATATAGAATATATTGAAAAGCTTCGTCAAAATAAAAAATTCAAATATTGCCGTGTTTTTATAATCCAAAATTGTGAGGCTAATGCTATGCATCTTTTTTTAAAATCTTAAAATTAGTCTTCATTGTTTTTTAATGAGCTTCAAAACAAGGCTGTTCTGAAAATATTCATCTAAAAAAGGTAAAATTTCGGTAAGTACGACTTTATAATAAATGGGTTGCACTTTTTGGTAATTAAGAAATGTTTTAAATTATAGTGAATATTTGAATAAAAAATCACATGAAATATCTCTTCAAAATTAGTATACTAATTTTTCTTGATATATCAACAACATCAAATTTTTATTGACAAAAATATACTAAGTACTTACGAATTTAATCTAATTTATCAAGTTAGCAGCTAATTTCAAAGATCTTATAATTTATTCATATAATACTATTGATTATGATAAGGTTAAACTTTTCAAAAAGTCAAGTTGAGAAAATTATAATTATGAATATTCTCTCAAAAAAGGTTTTTGTCTTGAAATGAATTTATCTAAGTATCTTTCATTTTAAAATTTAAAACGATAAAAAGAAGAATTGATAGAAAAAAAATTTTCGCCAAAAAATTCAATATAAAATTTCGAATAAATTAAAATATTCAAAATCTTGATTAAACCAATATAGACAAAAGTAACCTGAAAAGAATTAGAGGGGCGGAGTAAGGTCTGTTATAATTTAGGTACTCAACGAAGAGCCTCAGGTTTTCAGATAAATCATTACCCAGCTCTGGAAGCTCCAACTGAATAAATATAAATAAATGTTTAACCTAGGGTGAAAGATGGTGAAACTTTGAAAATCTCTACCAAATTAAACTAAATTTTGTTACCAACCAATCCATTTTTCAGTTCCGAAAATTTTTCACATCCCAGCACACCACTTAGGAAGTTTGCAGAAACACCAGGAAAGACCCACAAAATGATGGTACAGCCATTGTCAAGTAGGAAGGCACCGTTCTTGCTGAGACTGCCAGCACTCAAAGGAAGCACTGGTGGTAAGAAAAGATCCCCTCCATCCAGATTCAAGCAGTTCTGATAAGTATCAGTAAGAAGTTTTGATGAGTATTTACATAAACTAACGATAAATTTTAACCAAATAAACGATCGACCTTTACTTCGTACTAAACGATTTTCCATAATCAAGTGAAAATACCTTTCTATTTTTAAAAAGCGGCAATTTATGACATAAAAATATGTCAACAAAAAGTTTGAGTATTCATTATATGAAAAGAATAAACACAAAAAAGACCTCTTCATAGATAAAATGCACAGGATAGAGGAAAGGGTGGATAAGTGGTAGAAGCTGAACCATCGGGAGAGTCTTGAAGAGTTCCATGTGATGAGTGCGATCATCCAACTTTGTGCTGATGCCCAAACGAAATGGCACCTGTAAAACATTTATTTCCATTAATTCTTTTTAGGCCTGTGCCCACAAATCTTCAAAATACAAATCTACTCCCCTTTTTACAAAAAACATTTCCACAATATTTATCTAAAAAATCATACAGTATGAACGTACAGATTTAATGAGAGCAAGCATGTAGAGAGGTAGAGAGCGCAAAAGATAGGAGCAAGGCAATTGGAGGCTACGACTGCCCATAGTGAGGTTTTCTGAGTAGGCGTTCAGCATGTCACTTGCAACGTTGATGCACGCCTCTCTCGAGTCTGCCACTGAGCTGTTGTGGGCCCTGTCCACCGCTGGTCACCATTGTTGTTTGTAGTAATTTAACTATATTATCAAGTATAACTATTTTTATTGAAAGACAAAAAAGTTTTGATTATGAGTTAAATTTACAACCTTGAAATGGAACGTATAATTATGATCAACTAAATTAGCATAGTACGAAAAAATTCAAATCAAACAATTTTATTTGATGAACAAGTTTGTATAACTTAATAACGTGAGTTCGACTTACCCAAAGCTTCTTATTGGTCAGTTAACGAGTGTTTGAATGTAAAAGCGAATGATTAACTAACCCATCTTTGACACCAAAGAAACAATCGCAAGAGTGTTTGCATGCACGAAGAGATCATTGGCGAAGGCGGTAACTGGCAGGTATAACGTATGCACTCTTATCCGCCTTTCACCTAATACGTGGTGTGATATGGTTATAACTAATTCACAAAACTCAGCTAAAAATAATACATTTTGTGTTGGTATAAAGAAGAGCAGCTTGAATCAACGCAAAAGAATCGTTGAGTTGATTTTCAATGGAGAGTTGAACAGCATAAGAAGTGTCTGCTGTGACGTGAGGTAGGGCCAGTAGATCGAGTGACCTCACAAAGCCCACTCCATGGAACAGCTGTAAACTCAAGCCTGTTTAGTATTGGTTTGAAGTTGCCTTTGAAGTAATAAGTTGCTTAATTATCACCTAATATGCATAATTCATTTTGAAATTTACATGACACCGTCATTTATACAAGACAACGTCATTTACCTATAAATATCTTCTTATACAGTTATCTTTCTACCTATCTATTTAACTATTTAATTATAGTCTAATACACATCAAACACATACCTCTTGTACACCTGATTCGTAAAACAGCCTCAAAGCCTACAGGTCTAGTGAAGTAGCGGTCAAGGAATTTTTCTAATCGGTGTGTTTCAACGGGGTTTTGGGTGACGTGGTAATTAGGGAAGTAATACGTACAGCCTCCAGAATATTGAGATAAAGTGGCTGTAATACAAAAATTATTATAATTAACTTTAAATGGATCTTTTCAAAGACATCTTATGTCTACAACTAATGTTTTATGATAAGGCTAAACTTATCGAAAATTATAGCTGTTTATTTTGCTCAATAAATTTACTAAAATTCTTCTATAAATCGACGTAAAAAAACTGTCAAATATTATTTATAAGTAAATTTAAGATGTCTCTAAGCTAAATCTTATGTATGTTTTGTATAGTAATTAAACTTTAAAAACATCAATTGAGGATTCATACATTTGTTTTAATATTGATATTTTTAAAGTTTAATTTAAATTTATCTAAAAATTTCCTCATTATAAAGAGAAAAATCAAGAAAAGATTTCAATTAACATAACTTAAGTGAACTCTCTCTTAAGAATAAAAAATCTCAAGAATTAAAATTTTATAAACTATAAACATAGAATTAAAACCTATAATACTTTACTAATCTAAATTAATTATAATACATAACATAACAACGTACAGAGGGTGGCAAGATCGGCGTATTGGGAGTTAAGCATGAAAATGTCAAAACACACGTGTGTGGATGAGCAATCCAGAGCTATCTTTTTATAAAAATCTGTCACTGCTGACAAGTTTTCGACCGTCTATAGAATGATTTATGAATATCAATTTGACATTATTGTTATGTAATGGAAACATAGAAGTTAATTTAAACAGTTATATTAAAAATTCCTAAGCAGTTTTAAATAAATAAAAAATCCCATGAAAGAGGCACAACGATAAAAACTAAGTGCCAATAGTTCCTGACATCAGCAGCTCTCTTGTTCGGATCTTCCCTTGACTTGAGCGAGCCTTCTCCAATGTCGGGCAACTTCGTTTGGAATGCCGTCACACGACCCACTTGGTTGCTCTTCAGTTTTGATATATATATAAATAAGTTCATCAACCAATCGGTCATTATATACATATGTACGTATTAGAAAGATCCCGAAATTTTATGATTATTAATAGACATTAAATATCAATTGATTTTTGAAATTTGCCTTATTTATCAAAATTTCCGTTTCTTTTCGATTTGATATAACAAATCATACAATTAAACAAAATGTTTCAAGCGATGCATAAGCCTCACCAAAAGATTAAGGGCAGTCTTAACAGCAGAACCGAAGCAATTACCCGTATCTTTATAGTCTTGGAACATTTTAGGCAGACGAGATAATAGGGTGATAATAAGAGACTTGCTCTCTTTCAATGGAACAACCAGCCCATGTGGTACAGGTAATTGCACATCTGTGTTAACAATCATTGAAATAATGCTGTGTTGTAATTGCATGAAAAAATGCAGTAAAACCACTTAATACACAATGAAACAGCATTGGTTTGCAATATGCTCAAAACCTGCGCCAAAAAAGTACATTTTAAAAAACTTATCAGCTTGACTTAGCTCCAAATTACTTGTTTCAACTAAATTAAGGTTCAGAAGTTCACACCTAAGTAAACAAACAAGTCATAAGAACCTTCAATATCGACCATGTGGTAGATGATAGGCTGGGTAAGAGATGGGTCGAGGTTGTACAAGTGGATGTGAGAGTTGAAGGTAAGGATAGACACCTTTATAGGATATGACAAAATTAAACCTAATGAATGATATCATCCTATCAATAATCAAACCAAATAAATGATACATGTTGTTAGTATAACAGAATACAGTTTAACAGAACCTTGATGTTTTCATTGGTGGATATAAGCCCGTCTATGTTCCTCTTCAAACCCTCACAAACTGTTTTTAAGTAGCCTGTAAAGACAATTATGTATATTCAAGTCATATTATTATATTGAATTCTTATTATCTGATTCAATGAAGCATTTTGAACACCCTACTCTATCAATTTTCATATATAAAACTATTGAAGTTGAACTCACAACGATGCTAAACGTCGTTTTATAAAATATTAAAGATATATCGTATATAATACGTCTAACCTCACAACTATGGATGTAAAAAGAAACTGAACAATGATGATAATACTACATTTTGTCCATAAAAATAAATATATCACAACAGATATAAAAACATAAAGACATATCGGTTTATATCGACTTTAAATTCCGTTTTCCTAAAATATCTCCATGAAGTGATATTTTTATTTATAATCAGTCATATACCATAACTTAATTAAAAAAACTAAGCATCATAAAAATATATAAGGCATCTCTATATGAAGATTTTACTGGAACACAAACTAGTGTCAAGAGCATTGAATGACACGTCGAGAAGAAAGATGTAGATGGGAGGCTGCGGTGGTCTGATCTGTGTTTGAATGTTGCAATGAATCAACCATTCAATTAATCAATTAGCCATCAAAATGATGATTTAATTAGAAAGATTGATTGATCAAATAGATACTCATAAATATGCACACAAACTTACTAATACATAAGAACAAACGCTTAATAAACAGCTGAAAAATATGTAAGTAAAAACATTAAACCTTGATAGAAGAAAACTGGCTATGAAAAAGATTTGATTGATTGATTGAAGTGTTAGCATATGAACAATATGTTGAAATCAAACGCAACATATTATAAGTTTATTAATGCACAAAGCTAAAATGATTTCTTAGAAATTGAAAAGCTTCGGCCATTCAAATCTCATGAGCCATTGTGTTTAACTTCACCATAAAAACTTCTTTATTCATTAAGCTATTGTGCAATCTAATGCTGCGAGGCTTAAGCTAGAAAATCGATAAAATAACTAAGATAAATCAAATGCTAATGATGCATAAAAAACATGGTTACAGCATATTCAGGTGGTGCGATGATCTCGTAAGAGGCATTAGTGAGTTCAGCCCTGTGTTCGCCATTGGTGTATTGTCCTATCCTTGAGTCAAACAGAAAGTCTGATGGTACTGTAAAAATAGTTTAACCAAATTAAGCAAAAAAAAAAACCACGTGAAATGATGAGGAAGTTGAAAAAATATAACATAGAGAAACTATATATAATATAATACGGGTGAAAACTTAAGAAACGCAATGGTTGAATAAGAAAAGTTTTCGATTTATGGTTCATTTCAAGCAACGAAGCTTTTCCATTTACTGTGGAATCATCATAAGATCGTAGTAAATCTAAAGAACCGTTACTTAAAATAAGTAATAAACCATTGTTTTTGCATTTGCGTTTTATATTTTGTCGACAACTGCTTGGCAATATGACACAATAACATATATCATTTGTTTGTATTCAAGATGTACACTGAAAACACATACATTCATTAAAGCGAGAGCACATGGTACATTTCCATTTTCGCTGGTCCACCACCATGATATATGGGTTGATGTACATGCGACATAACCTACACCTCACTATCTGACCTCCTTTGATCACTGCCACGTCCTGTGTCGATATGGCTTTATGGATGTTTTTCACGCCAAAATGAGGCTATAAATAGAAATTTTATTATTTTTAATGTATTATGTTGGGATTGTAATTGTGAATTTTAGATATTTTAAAAGTTTTACAAAAAACACACATGAATTCTTTGGAAAACTATCTTTCTATCTACTTTTCAAACCTATTCACATCTTTCTCTTTCTCACTTATCTATTTGATTACATACATTCTTATCTCCTTATCAGTTCATTAAAAACAAGGATCGACGGATATTCATCAATCAGTTAACAAGCAAGCTGAGTTTTTCAATTCTCTGAAAAAGAATTTTTGTTTCCAGTCTTCTTTGTTCTGTTCCAGATTATGGTTCTTCCAAACGCGAAAGTCCTCCTCTTTACAGGTCGTCCTTGATAACGTCTAAGAATGTGACACAAGTACCTCTTTTTTTTGAATTTTTTCTTATTTCTTTGAAATTATTGGTCCATATGTTCTTTTTTTATTATCCTGTTTAAGTAGAACCTCGAAGTCTTCCTTTAGTATTTTCAAGTATTTTCTTGAGCCCAGGTTGAGCAATTATAAAGAAACTGATGAAAATGTAATAGAATCTTATCAATTTTTTATTGAACCATATTAGATGTAAAATACTCGAAAGTTTTTATTGATATTGTTTTTTTTTCTCATTCTTTCTTATATTTCTCTTGATGTGATCACAAAATAATCGACAGATATACTAAGATTAAACAAACCCGATGTTCTTTCATGGGGTGCACTATGAGACCCAAGGGTAGTCTGACCTTCTGCAGCAGTGCTGAGGTGTTTGGCAGGGCATTCAACGTGCAAGACATAAACCTGAGATATTGGCGCACAATATCAATAAGAATTATATTATCCACATATCATTAAATTTAGGCAATCAAATTTATAAAAACTTAATGCTGGAATTAATTCCAAAACAAATATGAATAATATTAAAAATAAATACATGTAAAAAACTGAAAAACACAGAATGATACTGACTCTGGTTCACACACAGGCCTGTTATTGGTTCCCTCTTGTTGTGGAGGGATGGTTATCTCTAAGCCTGACTTGGGAATGAGGTTTCTCTCTCTTGCCAAGTCCACCACCTTCGCCACGTTTATCTGAGTCAGTTGGATATGTGGACGATTAAAGCTTGTACATTGAGTATCTCAAGAGCTGATTTAATGATTGATATATCGAGAATGCTTAGAATTATTCGCAAATTATTTGCCTGGTTGGGCATTGAAAAAGTTGAATTATGAACAATTCATTGAAAGTTCATTTTTGGCTATGAAAGGTCATAAAAACTACATGAATTGAAATTCTTTCGTTAGGTTCATCAAAGTTGTCATTTGTCTCTTCAGAAGAAGTTTGGAAAAATCTGTGAATCTTCATTTTTTGTCCACAAGAACTCCCGATATTTGCATACCAGCTTTTCTTCGTTTTAATGTCTAATCAAAACCATCAAAGCATGGAAACAATGATGGTGATGAGAAGCCTACTTAATTTATTTATACCTTTTTACTATTAATTATATATTAAAGTTTTATCAAATTAAATTTTCAACCCTTGTAAATTCATTGCACTTTTTTATTTTAAAAACTTGACTTTCCCATTTCCCTTCGATTCTGCCATCACTGATAAGGTTGTCAGTAAAACTTTTATCATAGGGCATCTTTTCTACATTATGGTTTCCTCCATCCCCTAAATGAGGCAGATCCTAAGTGAGCACTGACCTTTATTTATAAATTTTTGAATATTTCGACAAAGGTCTTTTTTTCGTGTCCAAATATAATGTCATTATTGAATGGGCCATCCTTTTTCAGCACATTCTGCCTATTAAGCAACCATTCTATTAACATTTTACTACCTTTATAAAAGCTTTTTCCAGATCAAAAAATGAATTTTTTCATGATACTATATTTCCCCAGAAGGCTTCAAAAAAACTTTCGTGTCATCTTATAAACTGGAAAAAACAAGGTTTTTTGAATAGTAATAATTTCCTTCAACTTGTCTTTAGCACCCCCATACACATAGATCCAGCATGAAATCTTGAAAAATCACTTTTCAAACATGGTAAAGAATGCAATAATAAATCAATAAAAAATTGGTTGTAATAATGAACCTCTTGACGATGGGCATAAAAGTCAGAGAGTCTGGATGCTTGCCTCTTACTACTTGTACTTCTGCTTCTCATTTCCTGTTTCTGTCAATCAATGTTACAGTATAGAAAATAAGGTTAGCGGGCTTAGCTCAAATAGTTTTTTATTATATAGGTGGTCTTCTAAATTCATAAAGCTTCAGATTCTATAATTACATTAACCATTAGTTATTTTGCTAATTTAGATTTTTGAGCACCAACAATGATCCTCATCTAACTCAGCTCACGTAGCCAGCAAGCTGCTTTTTTTATAGTTTAGATAAAAATAAATTCTGGTAGCAGTTATTAATAGAAATTCTAAAATAAAGATAAATATTCTGTTATCGTTGTCCTTTGGCTTGGCAAGTGATCTTAGTTAACAAAGGCAAGGCAAACTGTCCAAATGTGGAAACAACTGATCTTGAATTTCGAAAGTTTCAAGTTGGATTATAGTTCGAGATGTTAATTGTTTGAAAATTTTGTTCAAATTATAATAAATAATATCCATTTTAGATTATACTGCTGTAGGCGTCCCAGTAGCTGGGGTATACAGCAGGCGGCTAATACACTTTCTCCACTCAGCTCTATTGAGTGGGTCCGCATTTTCCAGGCCATAGGATTCCATATCCTTTTCAAGATCGTATTTTTGAGCACGTTATAGGTAGTGCCAAATATTGCCTACCCTAGCTACTAGGAAATTTGCAGTAGCATGCAAATATTGATAATAATATAAGTTTATTTTGTATAACTTCAAACTTATGAAGAATTTGAAAAAAAAACGTGTTTATTCACTAAATTGAGCTAATACTTTCGATAAGTTAATCTTTATCATGAGACGTTCACAAAAAATGTAACTGTTCTTATTCTGTTACATTATTTTCTCAATTTTCATAACAGCTAAACTTATTGAGAATTATAAATCAATTTGAAGAATTTTTTTTCAATTTCTCCCAAAAATGAGAGTATTGTACAAAATTTAAGTTGAAATATATTTATAATATATTTATTAGCATAGAATGAAATTTATTTAGTGTTTTGGACAACAAAAAAATTTGAATTGATAAAAATTATAAAGAAAAGATGAAAAATATCAATTTTAAAGATTTCAAGAGACAGATTTGATGAAATCAATAGTAAAGATTTTAGTGGACCAGCTTTAGCTGAAAACATGTCACAAGATCAAAAATAACTATAAAAAAAAACTATAGAAGGCTTTTAGTTTCGTTAAAATTTTTTCGAAAAGCGAAAAATGACGTAGCGTTTTTGATGATGAATAAAAGGCTGACTGATTTGGAATAAACAGGTAAAAAAGGTTTTAAGATATTATTAATAAACTGAAGTATGTATAATAATGGCTATTAAGTAACATTTTGTGTGATATAACCTTGCTAGATTCCAACTTTTTGCTTATCTGATGATTTTTATCTGCCATTGATCTCACAGCTGGTGATAATTAATGTTGGAATTAACGTTATTTATTCAAAGATGCGTTGAATTATAAAAGATGTGTTTTGAAAAAGTCTGTACAAAGGTGTATTTATAATGAACAACTCAAAGTAATATTATTCTTTGTATTATTAGAGAAAAAAAAAGTATTTTAAGAATTTTAATACGAATAACATATAAAACAAAAATTAAATTACTTTTTAATATTAGTGTGAACAGATAATAATAACAATAAGTTATAATTAGAAATATTATTGTGACATCTACCGTGTTACAAAAGTGAATAAAACAGAAAATTTTGCACAAAAATTTCAAATAATGAAACTAGTTAATCAAAAATCAAACACCGAAAAAATAAATGCCGTACTTGAAGAATCAGTGAAAAACCTCTGATTTTCAAAGTCATAATCCCTATGGCCAGAATAAGAGCTTTCATCTTCATCCTCTTCTGGTGAGTTACATACATACATTACGCACATTCCATTATACCATATGTAGCCATATTAACAATTTTATAGGGCGTTAGAAACTAATGGTTATGATAGACGATTTTTAAACTTTAATGATAAGATAATGACAAAGACATTTGAAAAATTAATGATTTGAAAGCTACCTGTTGTATAATCTTCATCCAAGTCATCATTCTCACCATCTTCATCATCGTCATCATCATCATCATCATCTTCATCTTGAATATGTTTGCTAGTTGGCTTGACTTTGAAATATAAAAAGTCTTATAAAATGACTTATAAATGATAAATCACGTTTGGTAAAACTCTCGTGGTGAATAAAATATGAATCAATATAAATCCTTCATAAGTAAAATAAAGATAAACTAATTTAATTATTAAAAAACTTCAAAAACATTCAAATGTGGAGTCCATTACATAAAAAAACCTTATTAAATAGCGATTTAACCAAATGAGTGGCAAGATTATCCATAAAAATTAATTGGAAAATCATTAAGACCATACCAAAAGAGTCATGCGGCAACTCACTGGAGGATGTCATGATGGAAGAGGAGCTTGTAGATGGTGCTTCCTGCTTTGGTACTTGTGCACTAGTTGCAGGTTGTGTCTCTTTATCAACAAGCTTCTGGTCTAGTGCCTGCTCTTTCTTAGTCATTTGTGAAGGATTTTGTGCTGCTTGTGTTGAAATTATTTGATTGTTTGTTGTAGACGGTAGTGTGCTTTGGAAAGTAGATGTTGGAACATTTGGTGTAGTACCAAGTGCTGTAGGAGTGGGATTGTTGGCAAAGTTAAATGCACAGTTATTGACATTTAATTGAACATTTCCAAGTGGAGTAGATTGAATATTGTGTGAAGTATTTATATTTTCTTGAGATGTATCAGTCAATTTGATGTTTTCAAAATTTCTATTAATGTTCATGAAGTTTTTTTGATTTGCAGATATGTTTTGTGAAGTTAATTTATTATTGAAATTTTGTTGATTGTTAGAAACTTTATTTTGTTGTGGATAACTTCCCATGAATGGTTGGATGACTTTTTGTGCATCTGTTTGACTAGTCAGTACATTTTGGTTAGACAACTGATGAGGCTGTTGTATGTCTTGTATATTTGGCTGAATTGGAGACTGTATATTCTGTTGATACTTTGCATTATGAAAGTTATCTTTTTGATTTGCATTGCCAAAGTAAAAAGGTTGTTGATAACTAGGTATTGAGCCCTGTTTTAACTCTTTTTGTTCAACAGGTCCATTTTTAGGTTGAGGTTGTTGATGGAGTGAAGGAAATGATTTTGTTGGTTGCTTTAATTGGAATTGATTATTCATTATTTGATTATTAAAACTTGAAAAAGGGGTATTAATATTTGAATTGGTTTGATATGAAAAATTGAAATTTTGATTGATTGGAAATGCATGTTGATTTATATTAAATGGCTGTTGTGCATTTTGTTGAAATGACTGATTTTGAAAAATATATTGTTGAGAACTAGAGTTTTGTGAAGGAGAATTTATTTGTGATGTATTTAAATTTTGCAAAAAATTTTTTTCTTGTGAATGTATCTGTTGTGAAGAGAACGGTTGCTTGGCTGGAGATTTCATTGGTACTACTTGCTGCTGTAAAAATTGTTGATTTTCATAACACTGAACATTATGAGATGCAAAATTTTGACCGTTGGGAGTATTTTGTAATGCTGAATACGTAGTAGAAGTAGGATTGGTTTGAAACTTTTTATCTCCATATATATTTGTGTTTGAGAAGCATTTAGGTGTCTGAAAATTATTTACTGACATTTTGAGTTATTTGTTGAATATTCCCATGAAGTTTTATAAAATGTTCAAAAATAAAATAGTGATAACTCCGTTTGATTTTATCAAGAACTAGAAATATTTGATGTTTAGAGTATTTTTCGAGAATATGTAAATACTTAGTTCTTATGAAAATGTAGAAATTTTTTTAATATTTTTATGTCATTCTTTAAAAAAAATGTTAAAATAGTAGTTTTAGTTAAAATAAATTAAAATTTAGTCGGAGCGAAAATGAGCGTTAGTTTGGAGAATTTAATTGTTACACCCAAGAACAGTATGTAAGCTGAAATATAGAATAAAGTATATTTTTCCAATCATACTTTAGAAAATATGAACAAGATATATTATACTTTAAATTAAATTTTTAAAATCCAATTATGTTTTCAAAACAAACCTCATAAAGATAATTTCTACCTTTTATTCTACCTGAAAATATAGTTAAAAGCTTTCAAAATTAATTCAATTTCATAAAATGGAAAAATAATAATGAAAGAATTGGATATATATTTAGCTTTTTCTTTAATTGAGTGTTTAAAAGTTTAAACTTCCATTTTCCATATAATTTAATTAACATTTTTTTATCTTCAAAATAGATGTTTTTATTTTATTAATTTCTTCAAAATTTTTTTAAGTTCAACATTTGAAAAAAATATAGAAAAAAAATCTTTTTTTAAAATACATCAGATTTATCAATCAATCAAATCCTGTTTATAGCCCTTTTCACTTAACCAAAAGCTTTTTTGGTTTTTAAAAAGAATAATTATAATTTACATTTTTACAGTTCAGACGTTATGAAAATAATATGACAATAAACATTTGGATGACAATTGAAAATAAACAAATAAAGAAAAAAGAAATTTAAAATTATCAACTTTAAAAAACATAGTCTATATTATGCTAAGTATCATTTATTGGACTTTTAATAATCTTACATAAAAATAGCCAACCAACATTTTGAAAAAATATAAAAAATTATATATAATTCACATCTCTGCTTCTGCCCTCCTTAATAAAAAAAAATTATTTTTGCAAAAATTTTATTTATTTAATCATTAAAATTTATCATTATTTTATTTGATCAAACTCAGCATTTAAATTATTCATTTAATCCGTGAGACACTCATGAATTTTACAAACACCTCATGAATTCAATTGTGACAAATCTTTAGAAAATAAAATTAGCATAAAAAAAATTCACAACTTCATAAGGTATTAAAGTGAATATAAAAAATTAAAAGCAACATTTTTTTCGGCTTTTCATTAATTTCATGTAATTGTGGGTTGATATTTTAGGCAAAATGCCTTATTAACTTTTGAAAAACTTTTATTTAGAACAATCTTGATTCGTTGGTTTAAAATAGTTTCAATGCAAATATAATGATTCTGTGGTCTTTAAAAAAACTAGCGAAAAAAATTTTTTTTCAAAAGCAAACTGATGAATATAATATATTAGCAGAGCAAACACTTTAATTCATTTTAATTTAAGTTTAATGAAAAAAAGATCTTTATTTTAGAATAAAATGTATGTAGTTTTCTTTAGAAATTCAAAATTTTGATGAATTATTATTTAGAATAACGTAGGAAATCATTATTTTGCTTGTTTCGGATTTAAGATATAATTCTCAAATTGAACAAAATTGATTTAATGGTTTTTTTTTTTAAATCTTTGAATCAAATGTTTGTCATTCTTATCAAAAATATCAGAATAATATTTTATTAAAGTTTGCAAAAATATATAAAATTATCGCAAAACTTTTTAGTAAACTGAATATAATGGAAAAGTTGTAACGATTTTCTTTGAATTATGAACATTTTTTTGCATCAAAGCAAATAGAAACTTGAATTATTTTGAAACTCAATAATGTATGTATAAAGATAATTATATATTTTTAAAACACTTACATTATCAAAAACTGTAAACTTTTTTTACAAAAATATTCTAAAATAAATAGTTTACATATGTAATTCATTTTTTTTTAAATTCAACTTTTTTCATATTTAGATTAATTAACCACTATTTACCTTATAAAACAGTGAGATAATGTTTCAAAAACTACGAATGAATGTCTCTACTTTATTGAAGCTATATAGCACCTCTTAAAAAGGCTTAACTTTTATTTATATGAAAGACTCCAAGAGGCTCTAAATATTGACCCAACCCTTGGTTTAAAACGTTGATTTTGATAGTTTGTTTCATGTTCATCTACGCTATTACAATGTTATATAAGTTATTTTAAAAATAATTAATACGATAATAAAAAAACTGCTCATTCAACTTATATGAAACGAAACATTCCCAGCAATTAACAATGCCACACGAAATGAATAAAAATCAGTAGATTCATCTTGTTGCTACTTGTTTCTTTTTATGTTTATATTTTCAAATGAAGGAGCCATATGACTTCAAATTTTATATAGACATTCTGTACCGACATTTGATGGGCATATTATATTGATTTTTACATTTGCCTTGCTTCGTTATCTTATTTCCTACATGAAAAAGATGAAAAAGTCAATTTATGAAAATTTCCAGCATAAATTTTAAAATTGATAAAATACATTTTCAGGTTTTTCAAAGATAAAAACGAAAAAACTTACTTTTTAAACTTTTATTTTATTTTTTGATTTCAATATTTTGAATTAAAAAAAATTTTTTTTCAATATTAAAAGTGCTTCAGAATTCATTTAATGCCTAAGACACTATAACTAAAACGCGTCACCTTATCAGAATCAAGGTAACAGTCTTCATTTGACAAATAAAACTTTAATTATTTGAGATTTAAATCGGCACTTTACTTAATAAAGGTTTTATGTAAAGAGGAAAACTAAGTTTTATACCGAGTGTTGAAGCAATAATAAATGATCAAAATGAAAAGCACGGTTTTAATGCAATCCATAAAATTAAAAGATAGGGTAATATTGTTAATTATTAATTCAGGTGAACTTTATAGCCATTAAAACTCTTTCAAAAGTATTGAATATCATGGAATATAGAATTTAATCAATATAATTAAAAAATAAATGTAAAAGACGGTTTTGACAAAAATCTTTTAGAAGGGGAAACCTCGTGAACCGTTTAGCATTATAAATGTTAAACTATGTTAAAAAATGTTTTTAACTGTAAGTAAGATGAAACATCAAGTACATTATAGCTGTCATTCACTTATGTATATTTAATTAGGATTAATTAAATCATTGGAAAACAATTAGTATCATCCTTCATAAATGAGTTGTATGTCAAGATTCATCCTTATAGAGCTTTACTCGAGATTACATACGTTTCCTCTATTTATAAAGGTAGGGCCATGCAATAAGAACGTCGAAAAACAAATGAATAAATAGAAAAGTATGTTTGAGTAATGAACATTGAAAATAAGATCGATTTTTATCTTGTAGTTCTCATAAATTCATGCTCTTATTAATGATGATAATTTCTCATTTCTTCAAAATTTAAAAGTTGAGACTTGAAATCTATATGATAAAAAATTTTCAAACCATTTCACTTTGCCAAGCTTAGTTTAATGCGCCAAGATTGTAAAATAATTATTCAAATAAAAGACAGCTTATTATGAAAACTCTCTTCTGAAGGTCCACATTTAACAAAAATTCTTAGTTCTTAACGATTACTCAATTTCATTATGTCAGTTTCAAAACAAAAAACGGCACTAAAATTACACTTTTATCAATCGAATATGGACCACACTTAAAAGCTTTAGATTTTTTAACAAACTTCTTTTATCATAGAATACTGTCGATAAAACCTGGAACTTGTGAGTTTTTTTTATTAATGATTTATTTATCAAAACGAAAAAAACCCGGACATAACAAGAACTGGAGTTTTCCAGATTTTTGAAAATTTCGAAAAACGATTTTTTTTAAACATATGAATTTTGAGCTTTTAGGAAAAAGTTAAAGGCTGAAAAAGGACTTTTTCTTCCATTGAATTCGAATTTCTCATGCAAAATGTGATTAAAAACTTACTTTTGAGAAAATATTTTTAAATCGTAAGTTTTACCGTTTATAACGTTTGAGGAAACCCTTTAAGCTTTGAAAAGAATTAAAATTGTTGTTTTTTAATGGTCATTTTGGCGTTTTTTACAGATGGTTTGGCTGGAACGACGTCACCAAGGTTTTACTGTTTTTACTTCACATTAACTTTCATTTCATACCTTTTATCTAAACCCACATTCCTCGAAAACAAAAAAAGTTTCACCTTTTGATTAACTTTTCAATATTATGGTTGGAATATAAGAAATCTTTTTACTATTTTTTCTTATTTATATGAAATTCTAGTGTGATCTTGAGTAGGTGTCTTTCAACAGACCTCCAAAAATTCATCTTTTTTAACGTGCTTAAACACACTCTCTCACTAAGATGTTCAAAGTGACATTGCGCCTTGAACAAATAACTAACTATTTGGCGGGTAGTTAAGACAATTTGAAGTTTTTTTTAACTTTTTTTTGCTTTCGAGATCATTTTACTTCCTTTGAAGTGACTCAAAGTCTATATTTTAATTGAAAGCTTCAGTTTTCAAAATATATCGACTTAGATATTATGCATAAAATATATCAGCATATTTTTTTAATTTTTATATGAGAAAAAAGGTTTTGACAAAAGACAAATGAAATTTTATTGAAAAAATTATATCAAAATGTTCTTTAACTTAATGGGGGTTAAAGAAATAGTTTCCTATTCAAGCCACAGTTTTAACTTTCATGCAGTTTATCTCAAAAAAATTATTTCCTCATTTTAATTGCCAGAAAACTGTTTTATTTTCAGTTTTTTTAAAAATAAAAAGAAATATTTTCTTTTCTTTGGGCGCCTCTTTGAAATAAAATTTTCTTCGATGTTTTAACATTGAAAAATTAATCTAAAAATATTTTTAAACTTAACGGTAATTTTTTTCTCAATTTGGAGACATCTGGATTTTTGATAACCAGATTCTTCAATGCCTACTGTACTTATCTATAACTAATGAATTTAAAAAAGCTTATGGTACTCGAAGAAAAAATATATAAGACACGAATGCCTTGGCCTATGGAGAAAGAGAGCAATATTTGAAATTAATCAGTTCAAGATATTAAGCTCCAAATAAACTTCAATCAAACCATTTCAAAAAATAAAAAAATAACAGATCTTTTTTAATTTATTGAAATACTACGAAGCTTTTTGTTAACAGTGTAACATTTTCAATTAGACACAACCAAATAAAAGGAATTTAGTGTTCAGTAACTTTTGTAGTACGATTGAACATTAGCTTGGGAACAATATGATAAAACTACACACAAAGGTCTATAGGCTTATTAATGCATAAATCTTTTCAATTTACAAAGAATCATGAGCAGTAATATGATGATTTTTCGTAACCCGAAAAGCTTCGCTCATTAATAAGCCTATAAAGCAATGCTCTTGTATGTTCCAAGTTTTTATAGAAAACAATTTTATGCAAAGGAACATTGGAGAATCCTTATGTTAATTTGAATTAAATCGATTTAATTTAAAACCAATATACTAAAAAAAAAACTGAGTAATATCTCAACTCTTGTCACTGAAAATTTTACTATTACGAAAGCAACATATTAACAATGGTAAATATGCCATAAGCACTCGTTGTTTTTCGATGAAACTTATGCACGAAACACAATTACACACATAAAATTGAAGAACACTTGCTTATATAAAATAAAGAAACATCTATGTACTATAAACTAATATGGCTGTCGTAACAGTATATAAGGAGAATGTCATGAACAAAAATTGAGTTTACCTCAACAAAATTTTTCGTTATTTTTATAATGCATCTTTGTTGATTTGTACAAAACTAAATCTCTCATTGTCGAAGTTTAGCGTTCTAACGTTAAGCTTCATTCACAACCTTTCTTGAATCAAAGCACTTGAAAACATCCTAAGCCTTTAAAAACCTACTAAAACTCATCAAAAACCCTGAATATATTTTAAGCCAAGAATCTCAAAAGCATTCATCATGGCGGGCATGGCACCAGCTTTCGACAACAGTACCTATGAAATGACAACATTCAGAAGGTACGACAGACACGGTAACTACATCCATCCTCACTGGGACCAATACAAGGATGTCATCGATGACGCCCCTCAAGGGTTTATGGTTTTGTTGGGTGCGTTTTTTTTATTAATTTTAATTTTTGGAGTTTTTGGAATCTATTTTCGTTATTTAGTTGTTAGTCTTTCAATGAAGATTGATTTTAGTTCACCTAAAAAAGTAGCTTTAAATTAATTTTTTTAAAGAAAGGAAATAGAGAACTATAGTTTTTGAGTTTTAAAAAAATTTCTTAGAGCGATTGACATGTAAGCCTTTTTTAATTTAAAAATGAACACTAAAAGTGTTTCATGACTTTCCATTTGAGCGCCATATTAAACTCAAATTAAGATTTTGTTAAAGAATTTATTATAATGCATCAGATTTTTCTCAGTGGAGCCTAAATTACTTAGTGATTACGTGACATTTAAATACATTTCAGAAAATGTTTGTCTTTTAGAGCTGTATTAAAAAAAAAATTAGATTGAAATTTGACTTCATAATATGTTTGAAAACAAAACCTTTCAAAACTAATGAAATTTTTCAAAGTACTAAACACTATTTTTGAACCATTTTTGGCATTTGATAACTCCCCTCAAAAGCGCATTGAAAGGGTTATTATGTCTACCAGAATAGATAAAAGGTGAGAAAGCTCGCGCTTTTGTTGAGTCTGCGTGTGTTGGTTTAGCTTCGTATGATTCCAGCTTCTAAAAAATTTCACGCCAGATGTTGGCATGAAATGCTTTATTTTGTGCAGCCTAGTCTGGGATTTAAACTTGACGTCTTTGGATTTCATGTCAAATGCTTTTAGCAGTCAACATCAATTTGACATATTATTCTCTCAGCATTCTTCCAATCAATTCTCAAATTACTTAATTAAATTGAAGTGATTAATCAAGTGAAACAACATGAATAAATAACTGACGAACAATACGATGAATTAAACACAATATTTCACAACTTTATTAATGCTCAAGGTTTTTTTATCGCCAAGAAATCATTAGCGGAGTTGTCTCAGAGTCGACTTATTGCTGATGATTTCTAGGCAGATCGGAAGGCTTCGTGCATTAATATTTTTGTAAATCATTATGCTAACTTTTATGGCAAGGCTTACGTTTCTAAAGTTCTAGCTGTTTTTACTTGGGCTATAACTTTTTGAAAAATTATTTTTTAATTTCACCAAATGAAATAAGATTTTTGATTATTTTCAAAAAATTTTAAGTTATCGTTGAATCCAACCCTATCATTAGTAAATTTATTGAGAAAATTGTTTAAATATATAAGTAGAGATCAAAGAAACTAATTTGAGTAATTATTTCAAAAAGATAATCGAATTTCTTTGAATTATTGATATAAGTGATGGTTTCTAAAGATTGCTCTCGTGTTCCACCCTTCGTTAAAACAACTTTAAAAATTTATTACGTAAAAAAAGCTTAAAAAACCACAAAAACTACATTGTTTATCACAACTAAATGCTGGTCATTTAACATGCTAGCAACGTTCAGAAAATTATGAGTAATGAATTGGTCATGTTCCCAGGTGTGTACATAACAATCGTGTCATTCATCGGAACCGCCGGAAATCTTATTGTTCTGTGGATCTTCTCGACGTAAGACTGCTATTTTTCTATAAAATTTTTTCTATATATACAACTGCACGAGTTGCTGTGGCTTCATAAATACATGAGTGGTTGAAATTTTTCTTTTATTTCGTTTAAAGCATTATTTATTCATTGTTCGTCTATTTTTTTGGAGTTATGTATTATTTATTAAACATTTTTTATATATCTATATATGATTTTACATTTAAGAAACTGCTTTAAAAAATCATATCTTGTAACTAAACATATAAAGCTTCGCGAAGATAATCTTAATTAATAGAGCTGAGGTTTAAACTCTATGGCGAAGAATTATAAAAAACATCTTTCAATTTATTAATCTTTTTAGGGATGAAAATTAACTGAACAAACAAAACAACACTTCCTAATTTAAAAGATATAAACAAACATATATCTAAAAAGCGATTTTTGCCATGCAAAAAATTTTTTTGTTGACAAACAAAACTAAAAAAATGAATTTCAAAAAAACTAAATTTTTCAAAAAATTTTCAAATTTGTTTCAAAAAAATACATTTGAAATTATTTATAAACTGACTATATATGTGCATATGTTGGAAATTTGAAACGGCGTCCTAAAACAAGATTCAAAAAGTTATGGTTCTTTTAAATCCCCCCCATGAGTTGCACCAATACATATAACTTGCAAATAATAAAATCAAAGTTAATTTTGTTACTTCATGAAAAAAAATTTTTTAAAAATCGTTAAAAATCAAATTAGAACGTCATTCAAATTTCAAACCCCCAAACTTCGAAAAAAAAATTAAGAATAGTTGGCTTGTTTTCTTTTTGAATAATAATTGCTTTGTCAAAAAATGCCACTATAAAATCATAATGGAATAAAAGGTAAGTGAAGTAAAATTTCGATTTCCACATTTACTTTTAGAGTAGACAAAGAAAAAAATTCAAATAGTTATTTTTAAGCACATGTTTTTCCAAAAGCATCAGTTAATATATTCTTTCGTTTTTCATCGTGAAGAGATACGGATCACAATGTTTTTAGAATACAAATTAATTATTCTTGAAATTTTTAAAAGTTTTGAAAAGTCTATATGCATATTTAACTTCCATTATTTTTGCATTAAATATTCAAACCTTGAGTCTAATCTTATTCGTCATTGTTATAGTTATTACAGCAATAAGCATTTTTATCCAATGCCAATTAGTTTTTTTTGATCGATTGAGCACTGCATATTGAATTTTATTTTCCAGAAATATTTTTTCATGGTATTTTTGATGTGACAATTGCACATTACGAGCGGGTAGACACGAGCATTTCAAATAAACGATTATTTCTTGTTTTTTTGTGGTTTCATGACCAAAAGTGATACGAACAAACTGCTTCAGATGTGATCAGTATGAGATTTAATCTTTTCTTCATTTTTACAAAAATATCATGCATTATGATATGCAGACTTAGACGCAAGCAAAAAATTACATTCTCGGGTTAAAAGGAGAAGAATTTGTCATCTTTTAAAATTTATTACATCTTTATAAGCAATTTGGCTTCTTATACGCAGTCCAAATTAAAGATGATTCATTGTGGCTTTAATTAAGCTTTCTACGTTAAAAACGTAATATAAATTCAGCAGCAAAATTAAAACAAAAATATCTATATCAATAAAATTGTGTCATCTTTAAAACTAGTCGTAACAATTAAAATGTTAAAAACAGACATTAAAATCAATTTTTAGTTAATTAACTATTTATAACTGTAAACAATTTCCAGCAACCAATCCTTGAAAACACCATCAAACATGATCGTTCTGAACCTCGCCATCACGGACTTGAGTTTCTCTGCCATCATTGGTTTTCCAATGATGTCTATCGCATGTTTCGAAAGAGACTGGATATGGGGTTTTGTCGGTAAGATTTCATTTGTGTCATGTTAATTGTGTAAAAAATTTTTTAAATAAATTTAATGAGAGTTAAAGTTTTTGAATTATCAAGTAAATTATTAAATTCATTTTGTATTTTGTTCGAGATAAATAAATGTAAAGAAAAAAAGATTTTCTCAGTACCATCACCCGATAACTAATTAGTATTTTCATCTCGAAATTTTAAATATAATTTGAGATATAAATCTTCCCATTTTTGAAATTTATTATTATTAGAAAAATTTTTCAAAAATACTTGTTAGTTTTTATAGCTTTTGAGCCCAATGAATGTTCCATCGTGCACTCTTATGTTTTGAAAATAATTTTTTTTTTACCATTGAAAAAACTTTGGAAAAAAATTAAATTGTTAAAATATATTTGTTTTCTAAATTAGTTAAAATAAGAACAAATTTTTTTTGGCTCAATTCAGCTTGTAATTATGATGTGCTTCATAAACCATCCTACACAGAAAGTCTAGGTAACTAAACATATGAGATTGTCCTGTTCATTTCATATTTTTTGTTAGTTTTCAAAATAAAATTTTTTCCACTCGGTAAACTGATGACGTTTTACGAGTTCATTTTAGCTTGGAGGATGAAATGTTCTTGAAACAATCTTCTTGTAACCTTTTAACGCTAAAATATGTCATTTATGCTTCTTTCTTTAATTCCGCACTTTTCTTTATGAATGAGACTCATTTGTAGTTACAAAGATTTCCATTATTTATATGCAGAATTGGTC
>OZ038320.1:8953821-8964464 GCA_964035795.1 Pterobdella sp. o SKG-2022 | reverse complement strand
AGCCATAATAGAACTTGCCAAAAATGTTTTATTCAAACATTGATTTCATAAACTTTTTTAGCACTGTTTTAAGGGCTAACTTTAAATTGGAAAGTTCTGTTGTGGAACAATGCATAAACTAAATTTTCAAGTTTCAATGGTGAAAATCCTGTTCAAAAGTGAACCAACTGTATAAACGAATAAAAATCTTCAATTTACAAAAATTAATACTGAAAAAATATTAAACTTGGAAACAACTCTTCTTTGTCAATTTTTGAATTCAATTTTACCTTCAGCTATCGCAGTTTCATGATCTGGCCCAGTTTTTTTAAACTTTTAGAACTAACAGAACTAATTTGCTTAAAGCAAAAATTTAAAAAATTGGTTTCAAACATTTGTGTTTTTTTTATTGGAGCGTCTGATTCACTTCAAAGTGTCAACCACACTTGCTTCGTGACATAAGTGCGTTAAAAGCCAAAAATAATTTTATGTTCTTTTTCAAATCATTCTTCAAACCAACTCAAGTAATCATCTTAGAAAGAATTTCTTGAAAAAAACTAAAAATTTTACGAGAATGATTCTTTGATCTATAAGGAAAAGCGCTTTATAAATACCGCATTACATTACATTAGAAGCTGTCATTAGGAAAAATATTCTTCGGTGCTAAATTAAAGAATAAAGTGTTTATGATCTTTTAAAGGGTGTGAAATGTATGCTTTTGTGGCTGGAGTCACGGGCTTGGTTTCCATCAATAGTCTCACGGCTATTTCTTTTGACAGGTTGTATAAGTTAAACAAGGCTATGTTTTAAACGTCAAAAATTTTTAAAAGTTAATTAATTTCATGCAAATTTAAGAAAATATTCAAAAAATTTTTTTTACAAATTTTCATTTGATTGTGTGACAACTTTGACAGGTACATGGTTATAGCAAAACCTCTGTACATGATGCAGGCAGCTACAAAGTGGCGTTCTTTGAAGCAAATCTTTTTCATTTGGGTGTATGCTATTTGTTGGGTGTTGCCTCCATGGTTTGGATGGGGAGCTTTCATTCCTGAAGGATTTGGATTTTCTTGCACTTGGGATTATCTCACCAGAACCGCCAACAACATTTCCTTCAACATAGCTTTTGTTTTCTTTGAATTTTTTATGCCAGTTTTCGTCATCTTTTTCTGCTATGTAGGAATCGTGAGTGCCGTAGCTAAGAACCGCAAAGAAATTGGAAGAATGTCTTCTGATACAGCTAACCAACAAAAACAAGAAATTCAAATCGCCAAAGTGGTTGCCATTAACGTCACAATGTTTATCATTACTTGGCTGCCATACGTCACTGTGGCTATGTGTGGTATTGCTGGTCACGATTCTTTGGTTACCCCATACACAACTGAAATTCCTGTAATGTTGGCAAAGGCTTCAGGAGCGTGGAACCCTCTGATTTACGCCCTCAGCCATCCTCGTTACAGAGATGCATTGAGAAAGAGCAAACTGCCTTTCAAGTGAGATGAACCAACTTTTCAATATTTATTAAATATAAATGGCAAAAGTTTTGATGAATTAAAGGAAATCATTCATCATTCAAAAATAATTAATGTAAATTGAAAACAACAGATACTTGCTGGGCAAACCGATGAAGACAGAAGGGTCTATGGCAAACACACGCATGTCGGAAATGTCGGCAGGTTCAGTAAAGGAAACGAAGCCAGCGGAAGGCTCCAACCAAGTTCCTACTATTCAAGTAGACGACCAAAAAGCCCAAGGATCTAATGAGCAAGCCACCTCAAAGTTTTAATGTAGTCATTGTGGTGTGTCAGTACTTACCAGGTTTTAATTTCAAAATGATTAAATTTCAATGGTGTGTTCAAGATTTTTAGGGTAAAATCTTTAGTAGCTTGGTAAATATACTATGAAAATATTTTTTCCAAATATGAAGTGTCAATTTAAACTTTTGAATATTTATCATAAGCAGTGCATATAAGTCGCTCGTGATTAGATGAAATTATAATTTTTAATTTTTGAAAAAAGTGATAAAAATTGAAGAACTTGAAAGTTTTGACTCAATGATTTAAAGAAATTAATAATATAAGCACATATTGATTATCAAAAGTCTAATCACCATAGCCTTGATTTTAAATACTCTTCTGTGAAGGCCAGTTGTTAATACAGTTTTTTGAAATTATCAAAGTATTTTCAGAAGAATTGAATTTTATATTTTGAAAATATTAGTTTCTTTCAAATGTCCTTCGTGGTGCTTTCATTCTCATGTTGTTTTTGAGGAATTATGAAGTGTGAATGCAATGACTATATTCAACTACTTGAAATTTTACTAAATTGTCATATCTATTTTGATTTAAATATACAGATTGATTTTAATAAAATTGCAAAAATTATTTTTAAAATTTCTACAAGTCACATAAATCATGACCACTCGCGACCTTATATTACAGGATAAATTAAATTGGTCATAAAGTTCATAAAAAACGCTTGGCATTGTTTTTGATAGCAGAATGGTCGATACGATGCTCAAAAATTGTCTCCTACATTTGAAATTCTTGTATGAACCTGTTTAAAAAGCATTCGATTTTTGAACTTTATTTTTAATCAAAATCTGAAATGGAACAAAAATATAAGAAAAAATTTTTTTAATTTAATTTATTTAAAACTAAAGATAAATATTTCAAATAATAAGCTCTCAAAGATACAGAAACACTTACATGGATGGTAAAAAACACTGAAAAATTATTTAAAAATCAGATTTGTCAGATAAAAAAAAGAAGTTTTACATTTTCAAATTTAAATGCGAGCTTTCTAACATGTCAACTTCTGGTCAAAATAGATTTTGAAATACCAAAATGCTTTGGTCTTGACTAAATGATCTTGTTTTCTATTTTTTATTCTTTGCAACTTTGAGTTATTATAATGTAAAAGATATAAAAAATCTTTAATTTTTGATGCAAAAATCCTTCAGATGTCATTTTTAAGTCAAAATAATCAAATATTTGACTTATTATTAACTTAAGAAACTATTATATACATAAATACTATTACGAATTTTATATAACATTACTTTGGAAAGTTTAATTCATCTATACCATAGCTAAAATCAACAATAAATATTATTGAATATAGATTCTTAAACTAATTGCACTGAAAAGTCGACTAAAGGTTTCGAATAGCATCACGGAGAATAACGTACATAGTTACATAAGATGATTTCAAACAACCAAGAAACATATTCAACTAACACTTTCAAAATATAAATACAGCATTAAAAAGATTTGAAATTCAACCAGCTATTTCATAAATATGGTCAATTTGGTTTGGAAAGGAGTCGAGAAGTTTTTTTTTGTTTTTGTCGGTAGTTGTCGGATCACTACCCAGGTTCTTTTGATCACCATTCATTTGCGTAGTGAGGGTGAAGTTAGGAATTGGGTTATCGTTTTTCAGTTGATTTGAAAAAAAATTAGCATTGAAAGGACAGTCTTTAGCATTGAAATTGATTGGCTTGCTGAGTTTTAATGAAGCGACATCTAGCGAACCATTAGGAGGTAGTATATTTTGTGGTATTTGTTGATCATATGCATCCTGGTTGAGAACTTTGTAGCTGGAATCGTTGTTAGCAGATGGAGGTTTGACAGGAGGAGGAAGAAACTGAGGATAGTTTTGTCTTTCTTCGTCATACTGTTGCTGTGTAAACAGTTGTTTTGGCTGTTGACTTAATGGTTGTGAGATGTTTTGAATGTGTTGGGGTTGTTGAGAGTCGTAAAGAAGTTTGTCTCGTATCAGAAACTGCGAGTAATCAATTTCACTCAGACAGTTTCTTTTTTGTTCTCTATTGAACTTCCTTCGAGTATTTGATGTTTTTTCATTAGAGCGAATAAATTGAAACTGCTAACCAAAGTACAATTTAATGAATACAATAAAAAACAGTTTAAAATACAAAAGGTAAAAACTTGAACAGTAATAAACTTGAAATGTGTACTTCTTATAGTAGCAGATGGTGACCATAAGAAGAGAACACCCAATGAGAATTCCTAAGGTCACTCCAGACATCACAACAACGAATATACCTTCAGAATTCAATGATTGTTTCAAGTGTTTTTTAAGACTGAGCTTTGCATTAACATCATCAATGTTTTAGTGGCCTTGAACTGGCGCTATCAAGTTCACAAAATAATTTTTTCTATTTGCCATTTAATTTTTAAATTCAAAATAACCTTTTCAAATAAATTATCATGATAAGAAATTTTGACAAACCACGAGCGCTGGAGAGGTCAGGAGAAAGGATGGGCCATTTGTTGCTCATAGGAGATGCTGTTGTAGTTGATATTTTAAGATTATGAAAAAATATATTTTAAAATAAAATTTGGCATTCGTGTTTTGTGCATTTATTACTGGCTAATAGATATTCATCAATAATCTAAACTGCTGATCTTTATTTATTTATTATAAATGCGCATTTAAAACTACATGGGATACTTTTTTAATGGTTAATTGCATATAAAAACCACATACATTCTATACACAAAGTCCTTCTAGCAGCAGGTGACCAGGAATACGAAGTCAGTGAACCTTCTGAAAAAACAATAATACATTTTTATTAGACCTTTTCTTGGTAGGAATGAAATTTACCTTTTTGACGGGTGCATTTTAAGTGGAAATTTTGGAAAAGTCGGTCAGAATTATTGTTGATTTTGTTGTTTTTTTTGAGTTCTGCGTGTTTGTTGTGGCATGTTACAATGATCTCATCACTGGAAATTCTTTCAACAGAGGCATTGCTAATGTGAGGAGTCTCGCAACCGAAATCTGGTGAAAATTGTTTGATATATTTTGATTTTGTTATTTCAGTGGTACAATTAAAACATTATATTATATTAAATCATTATCTTCTTGTGTTTCTTCGAGAAATAAAAGCATAAATATTGTCGGCAGACGTATTTTTTTGCTTGAAAAAAATATTATTTCGAAAACAAGAAAAGTTAAACGTAAATAAAATATCTTATTCAAAATACGTAGTCTTTCATAAATCAAGGCGAGTTTCTATAAAAACAAGTTGCATATAAAATATTCACTGAAATTGCTTCTATATGTTTCAGTGTCCTTCTATTTATTTCAAAAACTCTACTTCCAATATTTCGACATATTTCGTTAAAAACTTCGATAAATAATGCCTTTAGCATGAAACTGATAATCAGATTAGCTATTTGAAAATTGAGTCACAATTTTAGTTTTGAATGTTTAATTAAGCAAAATACAAAGCGCCTTGAAAAAGTTGAATAAAGAATTGTATCTAACAACTGAGAAAATTTTAAGCCTCCTTCATTCTTAAAGTTGAATGATTTTGTGGAGAACAATAAATTTCAATAAAAGAATTTTTCAAAAATTCAAAAAAAAATAGAATGAATTGTTTCTTAATAATAAAATTACTTTTCAAATGTTTTGAACAAAGCTTGTCGTATTGTCATTATACCAAAGCAAAACTTTCTACTTAATTCATCAAATAACTCACTGTTAAATTTAATAAGATATTCTAGAAAGGTTTTCTCTGATGGGCTTTGTTTTATTTCGATTTCCAAAATGTCACCAACAGAAGAATATAAGACTTCGGGATTCCTGGAATCTGCCATGCACGCGTTTACAGTGTATTCTGCCAAAAACACTTTGTTTTTTACGTTGTTCGAAGGACTGTAGTTGTAAACATTGTTGCTGTTATAAATTTCATTTTTATTCTTGTTGTTAAACTCGTTTATATAGTCTTGTACGCGTATCTCTTTTTTACTGAACTCTTTTATTTTGAAAAGATCTCTGCATTTATCTGCAACGTGTGTTTCTGGTTGATAATTGTTGTCGAACATGACTAGGGAGAGCCTCCATTGCTTGCCTGCCTTTGTCTCCAATCGTAAGGAGCAAGTGTGTGATGCTGTTGAATAAATCAAAAATTCAATGTTATGAATTAAAATCCGGAACATAAAAATTGAAAGTATATTAAAAAGTTAATGAAACAATTAAATAATGTATCCTTTCAAAGTTAAAATTGCTTGGTATAAGTTATTAAACACAGCGAGTTATTAAATTGTGTGCAAAAAATTTAAAATTGAAATCTTTCAGCAAATTGACTCATTTGGAAAGAGTTCACCACTAATGGTAAAAATATTGGAGAGAAAAGAAGTTAAAAATCGCAAAAATCATTTTCAATGCGGCATATTCCGCGTTTCCATGTCATTAGCGAGCTTTAAGACTTGCAAAACAAGATTAGTTTCGTGTTCAGTGCTATAATTACTAAGCTATTGTTACTTTAATATTCATGGAAAATGTCTTCCGAAAAAAAGAAAATGATTGAAAAAGTAAATTTCTAAAATTATTTTCAACATAAATTTTAAAATATTTTGAATTTCATTAAAAAGAAGTTTAGACAAAAACTAGTCGAACCTTCTTCATGTTCATCATTGTCTTCATTAGTTCCATCGTACTGCCTCAGATAGTAACTCGACAATAAACCATTGGAATCATGGATACTCTTGGAATCTCCTGGGTTGGAGGCACTCATCAATGAGCTACTTTCGCAATAAGTCTTTGTGATTGGTGACACTGTGTATAATTTGCAAGTTTCATTATTTATTAGTTATTAAATTGTTTAAAAAACTTTTTAAAGTTGTAAACATGAAATCATATCAGTAAAAAACTAGATATATCATCGAAAATACTGATAATCAATATAAAAACTTCGAAAATTTCATATTTATCGTACAAAGTATAATGAATCAAAAAAGGGTCGAAAATGGTAGGTCTTGAAGTCATAGACCAACCATTGAGACAGTCGTAATCCACATCAAGGAAAGACTCGAGTTCAGTGCATGGATCGTATTTAGCTCCTAGTTCACTCAACACTTCAAATTTACATCTCCGTTTGCCAGCACAAAGACTTCTCACGTTGTGGGTTACATTTATGAAGCAGTCGAAGTTGTGGTAGCTTTTCCCCACACATCTGCCTCTTCGCATCCGACCGTACCTTTGTGTTCATTGCAATTAATTTGAATATAAATCCTTATAAAAGTGCTTCAAAAAGATAATGAAGCATTTGTTAGATCTCCAAAGCTTTGAAGCAGAAACTCTAAAAAAATTATTTGAAAAAAATGATAGGATCTAAGCAAACCAACTCTGCAGAAGTGATATGAATGACTTGAAAAGCAGGACAGGAAATGTTCAAGGTTTCTCTCATGCACTTTTCAACTTTCACTGCGATTTGTAAGAGATTTCAATAATCTTTATATTATTTGATGTATTTAAAAATTTTTTAATTGTTTTTGAATATTCTTCAAAGAAAAATTTTGAATATTTTTTTATCATTGTATTTAATGCTAATGTTTTATGATAAGGCTATACTTATCGAAAATCATAGCTTTTATTTTAAATAAAAGCATGAATCTTCAATTGATGTTTTTAAAGTTTAATTGCTATACAAAACATACATAAGATGTCTCTGAAAAATTAAACTTTATAAATGCGAACCATACGGTTAATTTTCTTTCAAATATTTATTGCAAAACTTTTTAGATTTTTATAAAATTAAATTAAAAAAAAACACATTAGTTATTTTATAAAGCTTCAAAGAAGGGGAAGAAAATTTATGAGAAATAACAAATTATTTTTGCATCCAGCAAGGCAATCAATTGATCCCAATTATACATGAAATATTGAGATGCATAAAGAGTTATGAGGCAAGCATCTTTTTCTAAATTCAAGACTTGAAATTATTCTTTTTGAAATTATAAAAAGTCATGAGGCAAAAAACAACGACTCTAAAAAACCGCAGTTATAATAAAAGAAGCCAAGTATCTTTGAAATCCATCCAAGCATTTTATTACAAAAAATTATAGAAAAAACCACATTAAATCCCCTAGAGAGTTTCCTTCATTATTCACACGAGTCAGTATTTTTGATCAAACCATGTCACAATCTTACGAAATAATCATTGCGTGGTGTTACGGCTTGTAATGTAAATGTTTTGAACATTGATTTATTTCACAGTTTTGTGTTCAGATTGCGCTGACTTAACTCAGAATTAAACTTAGATTTCAATAATTAATTATACTCTCTTTTGTATTCATTTATTCTTTTATAAATCACTTTTTTTACGCAGTACAAAAATGAAAAAAAGAAACATTTAAAAAAGGTAGGTAAGCTATTTTTATTCGTTAATTCAGATAACCATTGATTGATGAATTGTATAAACTTTTTACTTTTGGTGCGGAAACGACTTTACAATTTTGTTTTGAGCGAAAAAATGCAAACAGTTTCATCAACGTCTTAGAGACTTCAATCATATAAAAATTTCAGATGAATATTTTCTAATCTTCACATTAATCATTCGTGCAAGCTCGAATTATCATTTTTGTGAAACAAATCTCAAATATTTCATTCTATCGCTTCATCTTAATTTGCAAAATTTGCACAAAAAGGCTGTATTAAAATTGAATTTTTGATAACTCTTTTTTTTTTCATTCAAAAGAAAAGAACACACAGAAAAGTTCATGATTGTAAGACACATTGTTCATAAACAAAATGTTAAGTCAGATTATCATTTACCAAACATTCTTTATACGGCTTTACTGCGCAAAAAGAGGCATCCGCAAAAAAAACTCGAATTGAGAAATGGTTTTAGCAAATTAATAGCTGTAAAACACGTGTATAAAAATATTGTATATAAAAAAGGATACATTTTTATGAAAAAGAAGTTTTTCGAATAAACATAAAGTGTAGAAACTTTGGAATAAGAGTATGTAAACAACGGTTCCATATGATATTTAGCAGAAATATTATGTTTCTAAGCAGATATGAAATAAAAATATTTTTATTAAAATAGTATCCTATTAGCTTGGATTATCAAATTTCAAAACATAACTTTAAAATTATTCATAAATCTTTTAAAAATCTTCCAAAAATTGTCTACAAATTTTAATTACAAAAGTGGTATTGCTTGCAAAATGATTACAGGAGCTCGCAATGATCTTCATTATTAACTCCTCCATGACATACAACTATGCTTTGACATAAAAAAATGACTTGAATTACAAGGAGAGGTTTTATCTTTTTTTTATCGGCTTTTTTTATTATTTTCAAAAAATAAAACACTAGAATTTCGAGAAAAAAGGGTAACATCTATTCAATAATTCTTTCGAATTTAGAACTTCAATTATTAGAACCATTAGTTTTTATTCAAAAACTCATTCAAACAAATTTTATGCAAATTTCAATTTGAAAGACAGATTCAACTAATTTTTTCGGTGTTTAAAACTATTTTTAAAACTTGAATTCATTTTTAAAAATCCTTTTCCAATTAGAGTTTTTGAACCTACCCAGTATTTATTTCAAATATTTATTAATGCATAGCATTACATGGAAGGGCATTGTAAAATGTTATGTATAAAAACAACTATTATTTTTGATACTAAGTTTGTTGTTTCAAAAATTATTAAAGTATTTTACATTTCAAACCTTGGTAATTAACATTTCATAACAGATGCTTGTTTCAAGGTAAACTTTGAGAGCTTTATTAATTTTTGATGGTTTCTATCACCGCTAGATAGCTATAACTTTCAATCATTGCAATCTAAGCATTTAAGCGCATAAAAGTTTTATATGTTTGATAAGAAATTAGAATGACAGATGTTAAGGTGAGTCTGCGGTTGAAAGGCATTGAGAACTAATCATTATCAGCCACCACTTGTTTGAGGATGGTTTTCTAGTCTGTTTTATACCTTTTTCTTGAAAATTAAATTTTTTAAAGCACTTTCATAAATCAAAAAGACTTATTCTTTTTAATTACATTTTCAGGTCTATACAATTAATGGAACTCCGAAATTCACAAAACTTTGGCTCAATCTCTATGAAAAAATTTTTTACAAAAATTATTATTTATTAAAAAAGCAAAAATTTGGTAGTTTCAATTAACAGAACTAACAACACCAAACAAAAACTGCACGCATTGGCCTCATAATGGTTGATCAATGTCCATGTTGTCATATACTCTAATGCCTTTAATCTTTCTGGGCATCCCAACTTGCACTTATAATACTCCCTATTTTTCTTGTGCGCCATTGGGTTTTTAAGCATTTTATATTATGATTTAGAGTCTTTCAATCTATAATACCAAGAATATTCAGTTGATGAAGACTTTCTTAGTAAGGATTTCAACTTTAAAAAACAAGTGTATTTAATTATTGGTTCAAGTATATTGATAACAATTTTATTAGTGAGATATTAATGATAATGTCTCAAGTTCTTTTTAAACCTGTAGAAAAACACACTGTGCAATTACCAGCATGGCACCAACAATTAGTTGATTGTATCTGAGTACTTGAAATAATTACATTTAGAAATTATAAAGCATCGCTAGGTGGTGATTATGTTTTACTTGAAACATGTAACACAAGGCACTCAAGTTTCCATCGATTTCACAAGTCGTAAAACTCGTCCTTTTAATCAATTTTAATTTAAAAATTTTTCATGTTTTTTATCTATTAATATATTTGAATTTCTATCAAGTAGGGGGTGGGCTAATTGTGCTCAACAATATGTTAGTTTTCATTTTTATGTATTTATTTTTTTCCCTTTGTACCACATATTAACTAAAATACATCAAAAGCTTATTCAACAGTTACTTTATATAT
>OZ038320.1:8837360-8953621 GCA_964035795.1 Pterobdella sp. o SKG-2022 | reverse complement strand
ATGCCAGTTCACAGTAGAAGCCAAACACAAAGCGTTAAGATACTGTTATCACACAGATAAACACCTTTGCCTTTGAATAAAACACCTTGTAACACATCTTTACAATAATTTATTACTTACATTACTTATATTTATAATCATTAACTTTATGTCCTTTTGAAACTTTAATAGCCTCATATCTGCTTTAATGTTTGGCAACTGGTAATTACAATAAACTAATGATTTTTATAAAAATTCACTTATTCAAACCCGCCCAAAGTTTATATTGACAGGTTAATAATTCTTTTAATAAATTAAACTTCAATTAAAAGTGTCATTCAACTTCCACCCAAAGTTCAACTCACTTCAAACTTTAACAATAGTTCCAAAGCGCACACACACTGAACGACTAAAGGTCAATTAATCATTAACTTTTTTAGTGTTGTTGAACCTACAATTCAATTAATTAGTGTTACTTTTTCTTTTATTGTCGGGTGTATATTGAAAATATTTTATGTTAGTTTGATAGATTTTTTATACTTTTCTAAACAATAGGTTTTTTCTTAGACAAACACATTTGTGTGAACAATGATAATGAGACTTTTTATGCAATGCGGATTGTCAGTTCTGATAAAATCTATCTAGCACCTAACGAAATTTAAATATTTGAATAACATTTAAACAATCAAAAAATTCTTTATATTTATTTGTTTTCCTGTGTTAAGCTTCATATGCTCGCCACCCAAAATGCACAACTTTTAGAATTTTTTGTTGCTAAATTAGATTTATCTATTCATTTTTAAATAATATTCTCAAATATTCTTAATTTATGAACAAAAAATAAAGAGTGGGAAATAACTAAAATTTTCATATTGAAACACTATATTTGCTTGAGTCATAATATTATTTCTAGAAAGATCCACCCGTCAAAAAAAATATTAAACTCACCTAAAAATCAACTCGAACTTTTCAATCATTGTTTATACATGATACATCAAATTTAATTATGTTTTTATTTAACCTTCGTTATAAAAAGCCTACACATTTTCTGCTTCCAAGAACGATGATTTATGAAATTACTCAGCAAAAATTCTGTGGTTATTTTAATTGGAAAAATATTTCATTTGATCCTGAATATTTAATGTAGTTGTGTAAAAAAGTTTATTTTGTGAATTTTTTTCCCCACGACAAGCTCGCAGGAAATTGAGGGCCGTTAAATTTATTTATATACCAGCCTAATAAACCTGATGCATATTTCTCTAATTAAAGCGGGCACCGTAGATATCAAAGTTATATCTAATTTATATTAGGTGTTTCAAAAATTAAATCTGAAATTTAAAAGCTATTATTTTGCTTCAGTAATATTCAGCATGTGAAAGATTTGTTACCATTACTGTCTAAAAATTACTCCATTTGAAAACCATTTAGTGAGAAATAAAAAAGTTTCAATGAAAAAGATGTTTAAAAGAAAAACAAGTCGAGAAAAGAGATTAAATTATATTGAGAAAAGCATTAATTCATGATATATTTGTTTGAAATAAACCACTAAGTTACGACCAAAGCAATCTTATCTGCAACATTAAAGGCTGATAGATAGAAGCATGTGTGTACTAGTTATCATTAATTTACCTTCAAATCATCCTATCTTTATCATGGAAGCTAATGGTAATTTTATAATTAAAGTTTTATCAGATGACGTACGTTAATTTTAATTCACTAATGATTTTTGAAGCTTTTTGATTTAATGCAAGGTGATTTTACAATCAATTTGAAAAATTTTTTATTAGATTTTTTACGCAAAACCTGTTCGCCCGATTATAAAATTTGATATATTGATTTTCAAACTGTTTAAAGATGTTTTAAAATAAATTTACCCAAAATAATATAGCATTTCTGCAACGAGCCTTGAAATATCGTTGTGCACAAAGTCTAAAACTTTTAAATAATACAATAGATCGAAGAACAATAAAATTAATGTTTCCTCTGAATTTTTCTGAAAGCTGCGATTCAATACGATAATGATGCCTGAAATACATTTTTCAAAGATTCTTAAATTTTTTGCTTTAAGGTTGCTGTGCGCGCATTCCTGTATCAAACGTCACAACCTTTATAAATCTTGCCACATATTTCCAAAAAAGTTGAATTTGAAACTAGAGAATGTGTTTTTTTGAATTTTAATGAAGAAAAGTTTTTTGAAAAAGTTTAATTATATTTCAAATTAAAGTTTTTTGTCTATCATATATATATTGCAAAACATCAATTAAAAACTAAAAAATTTAAATTAAAAAAATGTACTATTTGAATGTAAATCAAAGTTTATAAAAAGCTTTCTTTGCTTGCTCAAGACTTTGTGGATCTATTAATATTTTTGGTATCTTCCAGAAGCCAATATTTCATTCATATGGTCATAAATTCTCGTGCCTCGCCATTTCCTACTCGGTGAGTTTTTGTATTCATCACTCTTTTTAAATCCATGTCTTTCACGCTCTGCTTTGCAGCTTTTTCACACTTATACAGTTTGCCGATATGAACATAAAACATTCCATTCTACCCACCGGCATTTTCAACCTTTTTGCAATACATTATTCACGCTCTGATCTCCCTCACTGTGTAAATCTTGCCCAACTCCATCTACTTTCGCGTAAAAGCAAGTGCTCCAAATATTAAAATTCCTTGAAAGCTCCTTAAAAGCATTCTAATTTTGGATATCGGATCTTTATCTTTCTTTGAAATTTTAACTAGATGTTAGATTTTATTTTAAGATTATGATAAAAATAGTGCAAGAATTTCATATATTCTGAATACTATTTTTTATGTTCTAAAGATGAAACCGTTAAATAAATATAAAAGCCCTAAAACATTACCAAATGAATTAATAAAAAGTACCAGAAAAAAGAAAAAAATTCATCAAAGATAATGATTTTGACAAAAAATTGCCGTAAAATAAGTTGATTTTTCATGCCTCGATGGACGCCTCTGAATGCCTTGTATAACTTCCTTTAACATCCAATTAGTCTATTCTTTGATTTTTATTTATTCACCAGCTAAAAACCTTCAAAGAGCACACTTTTCAAGGATAGTAAGTACAGGCTGTTCATTTGTGAACTTTACTTTTTGATCATTTTTACTACATGCCATTGGAATAGATTCTTTTAGCTTGAATAAAAAAGTGTATTTTAGTTTTATTTGGAGATATTTCAAGGCAGTATTTCATTGCATCCTCAAATCCCCCCATATATTGCAGCACAGGGCTTAGCATCAGTAATAGCCTATTAACGCTATGTAAACACTATTAGGTGACAAAGCTTGCTCTTTTTTACGCCTAGAAGCCGTCAAAGTTTTAATATATTATATGTACTACACTATTTTTTTCATAAATGATATATTCTACAAGTTTTCCCAAATAAATGTTTGATGTTTGTTTTAAATTAAAATTTAAATAATTGTTATTCAAGGTAGTAAAATCAATACAATAAATAGCTGTCGGCGAGATTCTATGGTTTAAAAAATTTTCAAAGCATAAAAATAGTTGGAATTTTTTATCTTAGTGAAGTTTGCAAGAATTTTTTATGCGCTTGTAAACTCAAAGGTTAATTAAGAAGTCTTCTTGAGTCTATTGGAGATTCTGTGAACAGATAAAACAGAAAATGCTTAATAAATCTAAACTAAGGCTTAAAATATATACTATTATTCTTACTTATTTGTTAATTCTACCAATGTTCTTTTTTTAATTGAAATTTCTTCAATTTTTCTAAAATTCATATACATTTTGGTTTTTAATATTTTTTTAACAACCTTTTAATAATAAATGATATAATACTATCACATAAACAAAAAACTATATTGGTGAATGATACTTCTATAAATGTATGATACCTGATCCACAAAAGTTAATGAAGGCAAAGAAGAGCCAAACATGAAGCAGAAGATGCATTTCCATTAGGTTTGCTCCTTCATTTGTTAATATTTGTGCCATTTAGTTCATGCTTAATACATATTATCAAGTTTCAGCTTTATTTTGTAATTATACAGTGGATTTTAGAAGAATTCTATTGATAGTATACTATAATTAAAATCAAAAAAAGTATTCAATTAAAAATGCAATTTTATAAATAGTTTACTTACAATGATAGTTCTTTCTCCAAAAAGTTGAATTTTGAAACTCAATCTAGTAAAAATCCGTCAAAACTCTACAAGAAATTATATTTAAAATTCACCAACCTAAACAAACAACAACGTGCAATTCTTCGCAAACCTCTTTCAATTTTACCCTGGCCTTTATAGGGCCTTACGTCACACAAACTTCGATCTCATTAATCAGACCGACCACATCCACCTTTATATAATCGCGTACATGCAAAGAGGTTAAGTAAAGATATATGCATAATGTCTCATAGGCGATGTATGTGGAGGTTAAGTGTATATAATTATATGTATATATATGGTCTAGGTAGAGGGTATATATACATATATATCTTATTTGAATAGTATAACACGTTTTTATCTTTTTCTAGTTATAATCCAATAAGAAATTATATGTTGATGCTTATAATGTGCGTGAGTACTTAGCAGATATGTTGAGTTGGCTGAGAGTAATGCTTATAAATAAATCTGTGGTGCAATTAAGCGTTAGTTAGATTTCTGGTTTACGCCTTTAATGCTTCTCGCTTTTCCTTTGCTTTTTCAACCCTTGTTTTCAATCTGGAAATTCAATTGAATACTTTATATTTATTTTATATTAGCCATTTTTTAAATGCATCAATTTTTACTTCATCGTCTGACTTCCAAACCCATTTAATCCAAATCAGATACATATTGATAGGATAAATTCCTTACTTTTGTTTTTGAGAAATACTTTCTATTTGCATTCATTCATAATTTTCTTCATATCTGCGCAAACGTATATTTTATCTTTTTGTTTGTCATGAGTATCGGTGTGTTTGCTAGGAAATTATGGGCATGCGTGCAATAACGTGCTTTTCGCGCTTTCCCATTCCTTAAACATTACCTTTTGTCTCTCTCTTTTTGTCTTTCTGTTGATCAGTTTCCCATGAAATGTAAGAATGTTTTCAAAAATTAATCAAATTTCAAACAATTTTAATATTTATTTGAAATTTTAATATTCTTTCGACGATCTTTCTGAGAGAGCAAAGTCATTATGAGCCTTATAACTCTTAGTTTAGACCCCAAGGTTTTTACCTTGTTATAAAACATATTTTCAAAGTTATTTATTGGTTCGTTAATGTGTTTGAAATTGTTTGTGAGACTGCTTGGTCAAGTAAATGGCTGTGTTGGGAAGAAGTAAAGGCAAGATTGATAGCATTGTAAAATTGGAAAATGGAACTCGATGGACATAATTAAATGAATAATTCTTTTCAACAGAAATGTATCTTCAAATTGAATTGAGATTATTACATTTGGTAAAATAAAAAAAATGCTTAAAAAATAAGCCTTTGATGAAAATTCCTTCAAAAAAATTTGTTAAAAATTTTCAGTTTTCAAAGAAAATTCCTTTTTATTTCAAGTTGATAGTGCATTGAATTTGAAATGACTCTTATACAATCTTATTCGAAATTTTATGTTTTCTTAAATTTAAACGAAACGTATTCTAACTATCAATACGATTGAATGACAGATGGGAGAATATAATTGGACTATATAGCTTTGAAAAAGCCTCCAGAAGAATAAAATTTAGAATTTCTCAATTAATGGAGGCTACTGGCAGATTTGGAATTCAAGAAAAATGTATAAAAAGTTAAAGGAAGAAAATTCTAGAGGGGTTCGGAATTGAAGTTTCAGATTGGGAAAAATGTCAAAAAAAAATTTAAGAACTATTGTAAGGATTTTATATAAAATTAATGATAAGTTTGAAAAATTATTTTAAACATTAAATATATAAATCGGAATTCTTGCAAAAAGTTTGTCTCAATCACATAAAAATATTTGAAGGGTAACTTGCAAATATTCAAATAAGGTATAAAAAAAGTCATGGATGTTTGAAATTTAAAGAAAGGCCTGTCATGATGTATACGTGAGAGTGTTGGTAAATTGTGGTCCTAAGATGTGTCTTTAAACACTTTTAATGGAGTTTTATGCCTTTTGTGCACCGGCGTATGATGTAAATGTTGAAGTTTGTGTTTGAGATTGTTTATTATGTATATTTTTTTGTTACATGAAATTTCTAAAGTTTTCTTTGTGTGTGTTTATTGAAAGAATTTCTTGTGTGTATTTAAACAATGGCGTTCATTGGATTTACTGTTTGAATAGATAGATAAATAAATTCAAAGTAATTTTGAATAATGTATTTTTAAATCTGGAAAATTGTTTAAACATTTTTCGGAAGAATAAATTCATATGGATTTTTCTTTGTTGAAAGAGTATTGTGCAAAATAATGGTGCATAGCCGTTAACATACGCTCAATTAAATCTTTAATTTATTTTCTTTTCATCTAAAATCACGTTTTAAAGTTTTATTTATTTATGAAATTGATAATAAAAAGTTAATTCTTGCTAAAAATAAGTATTTATTTTGGGATGAAAATTATTTTCTATCAAAAACCTTAAGAGTCCACTAGTAGAACATTTATACACAAGCTTATGTGCGAAAAATAAATTGAGAATATTCATAACAAAAGTTTCATTAAACAAGTTTTATAACGCCAAGCCCGAAGCTTTGATTAAATATTAATTATCAGAAAGATTTGTATTGGTTCAAAATCTTATCAGTTTATTTCTTTGGATTCATGACTAAATTAGCCATCTATAAAGTCAGGAGATACATTTGCTTTCGGTTTCTGTTGAATTTTTAAACATTAAAAATCACTATTTTTTGCACACTTGATCTGTGATATTAATAAAAATCTTTTTTTTGGGTATATATTTTGTAAAAAATAGTTCAGATTTCTTAAAAAATTAATGAAGAGAGACTAAAAAATAATATTTTATGTTGTAATTATAGCGTTCCAAGCCATTTCCGAGTCTTTGTGACGTAATTTCTACCTATAAGCAAAGAAAATAAAACAAAAAGCTACACTTTATTTTTCAATTAACTTAGTTACTAGGCATATTACTTGTAAAATTATTTTATAATCCACGATTATGACTCTACGAGCAGGTAAAATGATTTGACGGATACTGATGGATTAAAATTTTAATGAGAATAATAGCAAATAGTTAAACTAAAAGCTTATATTGATTTTGAATGAAACTTTAACACGTGTGGTTTGCAACAAATATTTACCAAAAATGTGATGGTTATGATGAGGTTGATGTGATGACGATAATAGAGATAATTTCTATGAAACATTAATGTTTTGATGTGAATATCGATTATGGCAATGATTGATGGAAGAATGCCGAGGTTTTCAAAGACATTTACACTACATCCCACTAGATTTTACTTCTGATTTATAAAAACAACCAATATTTGTTCATAAAGTAATTCATAATGAAAGTTTTACCGAAGAGAATTTAAAGGAGCTAGTCTCCACTACGAGCCTAGCATTTGTATTTCACTTGGCCCGAGGCAGAACATTAAGATGCCCCTTCAAAGAATTAAATCTTTATCTGCTGTCTTGCTCCATTTCTCGTATTATAATGGTTTTATAATGGAAAATTTAAAAAATTACTCAATGTCCAATGCGCAACGTGTTAGGGCAATAAAAAAGACTTTATTATTTTATTTCCGTCAGTTATGTCTGAAATTTTAAAAAAATACTTTTTCAATTAAGATAATATTATGGGTGAATGTAAAAAAGTAAAGATGATTGTGAAATTAGTCTTTCAGAGAACAAGGGCAATATAAAACGTCCGTGAACATCAAACAACTTGAAGACATAAACATCTCTTCCTATTCTACAATCAATCTACTCGACCAAACTAAACTGTTTTACATAAGTTTATTCTGTTTTTCTATTATTTTTATGAATTTTTTTTAATAATTATTTGATTTTTTCTTTTTTTCTCAGACTTTTAAACAGACATAATTGTGTATAAAAATTAAAAATAAACAAACACAACAGTTGCTTCGAACTAATTTTAAAGACACACATAAAAGAATACAAACAAAAATACGTAGAAATTAATTAATCTCAAAGGCACTCACATGAGCAAAGTTAGCCGAAAACAAACAAACACTACACACATATACACGCAAAGACCCACAGATACACAGAGAAACACGGATATACAGATTAATACAAGCTCAAACACATAATACACACATCATTACTGAAGTTTATTCACGCTATCATGCAGCAGTATTCAAACTGACACACAAACATATGCACACTAACACTCACACATATGCTTGCCCTTTACCGTTGCGCACCTCCCACCATTTATAAGCATCAATTACAAGCTATTTCTCACACGGGTCTTATCAACACATCCTAAGCACACCAACATCATTTCATCAACATTATTTCCACCAGTCTTACCAACTAAAAATAGTTTTATATTTTATAATTGCGCTTTTTAGTATTTCAAAAGTTACTAAGACAGAATTCTTTGATAGATTAATTTGGAAATTAATTATATTAGTTTTTATTTATTATTTCGGAGGAATTAATTGAGACAGACCGTATTACAATGTGGTGTTGGGAATGTGAAAGCTAACAAATGAACATCATCTACAAAAAGAAAACAACTGCACTTTTATCTAAATTAAAACATTCCTTATATTGATCACCAAAAAAGATTTCTTTTTTTACTATAACCTCACTTAAATTAATTAATATATATCGGTCCAAAACGATATTTAATTTATAAGGATAAATATTCCAAATTGACATCGGCTTTTAATTAAATTTCGATATGTATAAATTAGTTTATAATTATGCCCAAAATTATATTCCCAAGTTCTCACACAGTTTCGGTAAAATTGAAAAAATTCTTTTTTTTATTAATTTTTCTCTATATTTCTTCATAAATACTCCATTTGTCTTAATCAGTTCCCTTAAAACTTTTACGATCAGAGTCATTTATGCAATGAAGTCATCACGAAAGAAATTTCAATAATATATTTTCAAACTAATATAATTATAACAAATTATTTAAATTTAATTATAGAAATTGAAATTCATAAAAAAGTTCAAAGATTTGTATTTCTGCTTTAATTATCCAGTTCATGGCCGAATAAATTTATTCAAGACGTTGTTTTTAGTTAGTTTTATTTTTATGGTGTTATTTGTACTAATTTATGCAATCATTAGGCCAGTTCAATAAAGGTGACCAGTACTGATTTTAATTAGTCATTACAGGGTGAGTATGCAGATGTCTAACAAAAGTCAAGAAACACCACTTAAAATTTAGAATACTTTTCCAACTAATGATGGCAATTTATAGCGGAGAATTAAATCTTTTTTTCTCAAAAAATTTTTTTAAAAGCTTTAAAACAATTTTTTAATTCTCCAATAAAGATTCTTCAACACACCTCCATTCATTATTCCGCATTTGTTATTTGATCTAGATGCATTTACTACTGCTCAAAAATAATATTAATATCAAAATAGTAGCTATTTTACATCTTTCTATTGCGCCGACTTTTATTCCCCAAAGATTATTATTGTCTGTATTAAAAAATTAATCTTGGTGTCTTCATAGCTTTATTAACAGTTGAAAATATACCTTCCTAAAAAACCATCTACCTAGTGAGATATTTTAACTCAAAACAGTTATTTTTTGTTGTAATAAAATGCTAGCATTAGTCTGAGGCGTTCAATGATTAAGTGAAAAGGGTGCTTAGGATCAAACATCAAAGCTCCCTTTGAATTAATACAGTTTGCGTTGTGTATAAGCTTGTTGATTTATACTACTAAATTCGACATATATATCGATATAAAACTCGATAACTTCAATAAAAAATTCTCCATTTTGAAAATTATAAAAAAAATTTTGTCTTTGTTTTCTATTAAAATTTGAAATAATTTTTTGAAATTTAGTTAAATAATTTTTTCATGAACCAAAAAAGAGAATTTGTGGATATTTTGAATCTCCATACACCCATGCATTACCTCAAAGCAATTTTAAATATATTGCTTAAATTCGTGAATCAATTATCAAATCGAAAAACTATTTTAGACAATTCAATATGGCACAAAAACTTGATTTAATATAAAGTAATTAGTGATTGAAAAAATTTAATAAATTTTTCAAAAATGGAACTCATTATTTATCATTCTGAAACTTAATCAAGTCAAGAGTTTTCTAATTTCTTAGTCCGTTTTAAGATTATATTCGATTTTAATCTTTTCAAACTTCTAATGGGTCCACTTCTCCCTCAGCATACGCCCCGTGCTTCTCGAAAAGCTATTACCAGAATTTCATTTCCAATATCTACCACTATTGCTGAAGAAATTTAAATAAGAAACGCATTAGAGTATTGTGTCTACAAGTAGTTATAGCTTTAATATCCTCATTTGATGTTCTTTTTTTATTCATTATCATTTCATTTTTGTTCTTTTTTTATTCACATTTTTGTATGGCATTATGACTTTAGGCTTTTTATTCGAAATTTATGAAGCATTTTAATAATAATTCTCGAATATTTAAATTAATTGTCAATTTATTCATGCAGTTATTTGAGTTTTAAAGAATTATTTTAATATACCTCATGCATAGTCATTTCCTTCATTATAGATTCAAACATAACTTGTACCTCGATACCGTGGAAACAATAATAGAAGTGGCATTGTCTTATAAGTGTCACAAGGCAGATGTGTCAACATCACTGCTTAGGAAAGATATAAATGTTTACATGCGTCGAGTTATGATTTCCGTGAAGTTTATTTGAGAAATCACTTTTTTCTCACAAAGCTTTGTCGATTTTTTGTTAAGATATTGTATATTGGAGGTAAAATAATTTTCTGCAGAAATAGATTTTTAAAGCAATAAAACGACGACTACTAAAAGTAGGTCTTCTCGCTTTATTTTTTCCTGTAGCAATTTTTAGCATCAAAACCTTATTTTTTTGGGGGTTTTTCGATTTATAACAAAAATGACATTATTTATTTAAGCTATCTTTTTAATCTCAGTCCTTTTAATTTGTTTCTTGCATTCTCTTATCTCTGGCAATAATAAACCACCATGAACCATCACTAACAACACAAAATCATTAAATGCACATTAAGCCAAGTAAGCATTATTACTAAACCTCTCAAATGACTTACATCAATGGAACCAGTGATACAAAGATACACGATAGGTATATTCTACGTAGTGTTTTAATTCTTTTTAAAATATTCAAGTAATGATTAAACATTTTTTGAAATGCAGTATTTTTGGAACGTCCGAGTTTTTAAATGTGTATTTTTACAACTTTCAAACCCTTTTTGATGAAAATCCTTTAAAAAAGTTTTGAAACAATGATTAAAGCAATACAAGGTTTAATTCTAGTCAAGTTTTACTTATAGCAAAAAAAAAGAACTTTAATGAAAGAAAATTTATTAAAATTGAAAAAAAACACACTAGTAAAGAATGGAAAAAACAGAATAAATTTTGAAAGGGTTTTTATGTAATTTTTATGTGCGAATATACGTGTTAAATGTAAACTTGAAAAATTTTCTTTTTTCGTTGAGGTTAAAAGATTGAAATTTTAGAAAGTATGAAAAATTTTTTGCTTGTAGTAAGAAAGGCTTAAACATTGGTAGTTGAAATGAGGAAGAATACAGGACATAAAAGTTTTAAGAAGGGGCATTTCGACATAAAAACATGTCCACCTCATTAAGCAAATTTCAGATCAACTAAATCTTTGATAACATCTTTGATGCCTGTTTGGTTGTTTCAGTCGAATAAAGAAGGAGATGGATAGATTGATAGAAAGATGGATGGATTGGTGGAGAAATACATGAAGGAATGAATTATTAAATAGCAAATGTAATGAGTGAATTAATCAAAGTTTTTAATTGTTAACAAGATGGATAGATAGATAGATAGATAGATAGATAGATAGATAGATAGATAGATAGATAGATAGATAGATAGATAGATAGATAGATAGATAGATAGATAGATAGATAGATAGATAGATAGATAGATAGATAGATAGATAGATAGATAGATAGATAGATAGATAGATAGATAGATAGATAGATAGATAGATAGATAGATAGATAGATAGATAGATAGATAGATAGATAGATAGATAGATAGATAGATAGATAGATAGATAGATAGATAGATAGATAAATAGATAGATAGATAGATAGATAGATAGATAGATAGATAGATAGATAGATAGATAGATAGATAGATAGATAGATAGATAGATAGATAGATAGATAGATAGATAGATAGATAGATAGATAGATAGATAGATAGATAGATAGATAGATAGATAGATAGATAGATAGATAGATAGATAGATAGATAGATAGATAGATAGATAGATAGATAGATAGATAGATAGATAGATAGATAGATAGATAGATAGATAGATAGATAGATAGATAGATAGATAGATAGATAGATAGATAGATAGATAGATAGATAGATAGATAGATAGATAGATAGATAGATAGATAGATAGATAGATAGATAGATAGATAGATAGATAGATAGATAGATAGATAGATAGATAGATAGATAGATAGATAGATAGATAGATAGATAGATAGATAGATAGATAGATAGATAGATAGATAGATAGATAGATAGATAGATAGATAGATAGATAGATAGATAGATAGATAGATAGATAGATAGATAGATAGATAGATAGATAGATAGATAGATAGATAGATAGATAGATAGATAGATAGATAGATAGATAGATAGATAGATGTGGTTAAATCGATTGCCTGTTTAAGAAATTAAGTACAACAAGGGATACCATTTTCGATGGATGAATGAACTGGATGAGTAATCAATAAATAAACGAATGAATAGATAGAGAAAATAAAGACTTAAAAAATTTCAAAGAAGCAAAGGAGAATTTCTAGATTTTCCTTGATAAAAAATGACAATGCCGGATTGAAAAGAAACATTCTGATGAATGGACATGCTACAAAGATACTGAGATGTATAAAAAAGATCTTTAACAAAGCCATATATTTTAGTCACAAAGACATGAGCAAAGATAATCGATGAAAGTTTACTATGATGTTGATGAATGCAACTTGATGGATTGAAACAAAGAAGGACTTTTAAATTAAAATATGTACTTTCCGAAAGTAAAAAAAAAAAAAATTCTTCCAAAATATTTTTTCCACCCAGAAGCATTTGAAGAGTTTTCAGAAAACAATCTTTATGAATAAAATGAAAATAAACGCTTGAATAACTTTTTGAAAATACCAGCCAAGCTCTGGCTCACCGGTTGATAGAGCAGTTTTATAGTTTGAAAATAAATTGCAATTAAATTTGCTTTGTTGATTAATAAAGTATAATCAGTTGAACAAAAACTCTATAGTATATTTTATATTAAATAGCCCAATAGTTTTAAATATCATTCAATTTTTTATTTGAAGACTTCAGTAACTCAACTAATTGTAGAATACAGAAATTATTTTAAACAAAAGCTTTGACATGAATTTGCTAAAAAACATTTTAAACTTCTTTTGAATGGAATTAAAATTTGAAATATTGTCTAAGCTTTGAATTATATGACTAGACAAGACCATGACATTAATTCACATCATTTCAATTGCCAACCGTATATTAAAAAACAATTTTCTTGGGCTTACAATTGAATAGATAAATAACCTCCAGAAAATTAAATAATTCTTATTCTTTTATTGATTAAGTTCTACGTGAAAAAAGTTTGTTTAAAGAAACTAAAAAGTATATAATGAAATTAATGGATAAATAAAAAGATAATTGGTCAAAAATATTTTGTAAAAACCATATAAAAAAGTAACCAAAAAAAATTTTTTTTCGTAAAAAATTATTAAAAAAATTAAAAAATAATAATAATTATACTGTTATCAAACGTTCAACAGTAAAACCAATGAGGCAGCGGTTAATGCCGTAATAGCTCCATCATTTTGTTTGCTCACATCATAGAGACTTGCAAATAAAGACATTCTATTCAATAGCCACTTGCATTTCTTTGATTGTATTTCCCTAATCTTTCTTTGTGCATCGTACACTTTCATGCCCTTGCATTGCTTTTTATCTGTATTCTTGCTCCTGGAGATAAAATTGAAACATTAACAAGTATTTGGGCGTTTATTTATTGCAAAAGGTTGGAGTATCTTGGAATTATTTTTGTTGTATTATTGAGTTCTAAATTTTCAGTATGGCTAATTTTAATTTTCATTCTGAGTATATAACCAATAACATTCCAGGTTATATTTTTAAAAGCGAAATATTTGGTAAACGAGAATTTTTTTAGAAACACACCGAAACTCATTATGATTGCATCGAATAGATAATCAAGGCAATAATTGCCACCGCAGTCGGTTCTCAGTCCAGTAGGAATACTCGGCATAAGATTCTCAAACTAAACTTTGTTCTTCATATTGTAAATTTATTAAAAACCTTGATTGTCAAAATGGCTTGAATTAAAGACTGTTTTCAGTTTTTTTGACTAAAATCTAGTTTTTATATTGTTAATAATATTTTTTATCCATTATAGGACCAAGCAATTATTGGATTTAAAATTATTATTGAATTGGAATAATTTTTTAGAAGTTTATTGTTTAAATTATTTAAATAAATTCTGTTAACTACTGAATAAAAATTACTTTTTATGAAAATTTAAAACACTCTCTTGTTCACTTTGAAACAATTAAAAAATAATAAAAAACAACGCTAATTTATTTAGCGCAAAAGAAGTATTTTGAGAAATTAGTCAAATACAAAACAAAAAGTTCAAAATGTCATATCAATTTGAATTAGTTTTATATTTACCCTTTTCAATAGCTTAACGCCTTGTTCCAAACATAGTGAACCCTCATAGTAAAACCATATAGAAATCTTTTGATTTATTTAACAACTATCATATAGACATATACAACATTGGAAATTTTGAATTTTCGACCAGAAGAGATATGTTCGATCAAATTGGACTGTCCTGGACATCAATAATATTATGGCTGTAAGATGCATTAGGTGTGAGAAAGTTAAGTGCTTTGAAGTAACATAAAAAATATAGTATAGAAAATTGCAATACGCAATGTAGCTAGTATTTGGAAGTTTAGCGTTAGTCGTTTAAAAACGCACTTTTTTCTGTGAAATTATATTTTGAAATTTTTAGAATGAGAATGATACATATTGAAAATATCAAAAGAATTTTATGTACTCATATAAGTTCAGTTTGAAAACTTTTGCGGTTTTTCACACACACCATAAAGAACTGGAAGACAATTACATTAAGAAACATAAGAATATGCCAATACGTCCACCTATTTAATTTATTCAAAAAAAATTTAATTTATAAAAAATATTGAATAAAGTTTGTTCATATTTCTTCAATTCAAAAAATAAATATTACTTTTAAAAATATTCTTATTCATTAAAAGTTTCGTGGTATCAATTGCTCGAGAAAAATTTATTTTTGGAAATCTATCAACGGTTTATCCCTCGAGTCACATATCGAATGGGCCATAAACTTTAGATCTTATTGAATCTTTAATTTTTTAGAATAGTCCATTGTTTGAAAAAAAACATACAATGTTCTTGAAGTTTAAATAAATGTTTTTTACATGAAACACGTATCATAAAACAAAGCAGAAAACAAAATTGACTTTTTTGAATCAATATTTGAAAAAAAAAACTTTTTCCGTTTGAAAAAAAAAAAACTAACGTTTAATTTACGTTTATAAACCATTTAAATGACAACAATAAAAATCAACTTCTATATTTTGAAGTTTTACTTTACTCACGATTATATAGAGATAATTCTTAAATTAATGTTTCACCATTTTCCATTATCACACTCATAAATTTAAGAAGTTATTAAGATAGAATCTTTTCTATATTTTATTCAGCCAAGCATTTACTTATTCCATCAGTGACTCTTGAGAAAAAGTACTAATCCATTGTTGCGTGATCAACGATATTATCTGTTCCACTTTTCATCTAGCAAACTTAGTTTCTATTATTTTCCAAATGAAACACACGTTTCAATATGCTATAAAATTAAAAACACGTTTGAAAAAATGTTTCAATATTGATGCTTTTTTAGCTATTTTTTGCACATTCTATAATCTTCACGCATTCACTATTTTTAGGGAGCATTGAATCATATTAAAACGTTTGATTCCTTCCGTTTCATGCTTTCACTGTGAAAAAAAAGCTTAATTACTTCTCGCGAAAATAACAATTTTATTCATCTAAATTATTTTTGTTGTCATTTTTATTATTATCTATTTGAATTAATACTTCAATTTTCTTTATTATTTATACCAACAATATTTTTCTATTATTTGCATTATTGTAATATTATTGTTATAAAATTAAATATGTTATTTCCAGCATTTCTTTAATAAATATTAATATTGTCGTCTATTTGCTTGGGATTTTTAAATTGCGAATAGTCATTTTGAAAAAAATTTTTTTGAACAAATGTCTTTTTGCGCAAAAGCAAAATTGTGGAGCAATTACCGAGCTAAAATAATAGCATCTATAATCACATCAGACGAGAAGCATTTAGTGATATTATCATATGTTTTAATGTCTACCTTGAATTATAGTTTTGTAACCATGTATTTTCAATTATATTTATTTTTTTAACCTTTAAAGTTTATTCATTCTGAGTAATAACTGAATCGATGTGCCAATTTTTTAATTCCCAAGATTGATAGTATATAGTTTAAAAACGTTAATACTGTTGATTTCCATTTTTATTTGTTTGAAAGTTTGAAACATGTGAGGAATTTATCAAGGGTTTACGACTTTTAAGAAGAAATCACGAATAGTCTTAAAATATGAGAAAGCATACAAGATATAATAAAAGGAGACGTGACAGAGTTACGCAAATGATATTTAAATCGTTTTGAAATAGGCAGAATCACGCCAAAGCCAAACAACAAATATCTGAGCTTTAAAAAAGATCTTTGTTTTAAGCTTTTTTTAAATATAGCTTTTCAAACTCAATTTTTGAAACGATTTTTAAAAAAAAATTCAATCAAGATAAATTATTTTAAAATAATAGAAAAGCATAAAAACAGCTTTAATGGCTCACTAAACAAGACTCTAAATCTTATTCCGTCGAGATCGTGCTCGGAGCTTTTAAATAGCAGCAACACAAGATTTTTAAACTATAAATTTGAGGTTTAATGATAGGAAAACAAAAATGTTACAATCACCAATTTCTTCAAATAATAATCTCGCACTGTGTGACAGGTTGATGATGGATACAAATGCAAATTTATGGAGAAATTCATTTTCATAATTTCAGTGAGTAATCTCTAAAAATAAATTCCAATAAAAACTCACAAACATTATGTTTTCAAAATCATTTCAAAAATTAACTAAAAAATGAGTCTGAATTTTGCAAATTTATCGAATCAAAAGAGAAATGTGTACGGGAGAACGATAAGATTTTTGTGTATATTTTGATTGATGGCAACGCAGAATGTCGATTAGACCTTGCAGGAATTACACATCACTTTTAAAATGTGATTAATTTTTAAATGTTTGTAAAAAAAAGCTTTTTTTAAAGATATTTTTAAGCTGCAAGTTTAATTTATCACAACGACAAGTGAGTTTTAAATTTTTAGACAATGTTTTTGGAGTTTTTTCAAAGAAAACCTTTGCAGTTTTCTTTTATTTGGAGAAATAAATTTTATTCTTTTTTCTTGAGTATTTCCAATGTTTTTAGGTAATTTAACTTTTTTTTTTTGTTTGAGTTGAATTTTGAATATTTTCTTTTATAATTCTTATATTGATCTTTTCAAAAGACCACCTTTATCAAAGTTATTGTTTTTATAGTAGCAGCATAACAATCAATTTTATAGAAAGGAAACCCATAAAGCCAAATGTTGGTTCTAAAATAGAAAAGTCATAATTAATATATTCCAACTACTTTAAAGTATATTAATATCTAATAGCCTCATAGAAAGAAATCCATTGAAGAGCTTCTATTGTTATTGTGTCGTTTTGAAAACTCAAAACAGGAAAGCATACTGAGAAATGAATAATAAATGTTGTTACGTCATTTCAAAATTAGTATAAATTAGAGTCGATCGACTGATCAAACAATTCTGAAGTTAAATCGATATCTTCTAAGCTTTAATCCAAGTTTGAGAATTTATATAAGTATTAGTATTGAATAAAATGTCTTTTAAAAACAGTTTGGTTATATTCGGAATATTTCGATTACTGTTACTATGTAAAGCTTCAACTATTTTTACTGCGACAAGCAGCGTGGAAACAACACAGCCACCCACAACAGCAACCACTCAAAAACATTTGAGTGGTTTGAGATGCGCTGATAAATCCAACCCAGCTTACATCATGCCTTCTTACTGCAAGTTTTCAAGCTCTACAGGGAAATTAGAAATTCTCAAAAACACTCAATTATCTTTTGATGAAATTCTTCCTAATGCTTTCAACGAACTAGACGTCAAAATTCTCGATCTTTCTGGACTATCAATTTCAAAACTCAATTTTGATTCATTTGCTGGGCTTGCCAATTTAAATACTCTTTATTTGAACAACAACAATATTGAAAGCCTGCCTGAGAATGTTTTCAAGAACCTGAACAATCTTAAATACCTTTACATGGATTTCAATCAAATTCAAAAACTAGCCCCTCCAATTTTCGTTGACACTTTTGATTTGAAAAAAGTTTCGTTTTCAAATAACAAACTACAGAATATTGAAAAAAATACTTTTAAATATCAAAACACTTTGGAAAGTATGTCTTTGGCAAATAATAACTTTGAAACTCTCAACAACTCAATGTTTTCAGGCTTGAGTTCTCTCAAAGAATTGAACCTAGCAAATAACTTATTATCTCAGATAAATAATGAAACTTTTGTTAAACTCCCATCTCTTTCTTCACTCAACATTTCCCACAACCAAGTTGAGAGTTTAGGAGAAAATCTCTTCCTAAGCCAACCCTACCTCAACGATTTCGATGCATCTTTCAACAAACTCAAACAATTGACTTCTTTTTCTTTCAAAGAATGTAGGAGTTTAAAAACTATTGATTTGAAAAACAACAATATTGAATCTATAAAAAACAACATGTTCCAAGGAATGGACGGAATGGACCGACTTGATATCAGCAACAATCTCCTAACAAACCTCACTGCACTTACTTTCACTGGTCTCACGCAACTGAAACATTTAATTCTAAAAAATAATAAAATCCGTCGTCTTCCACTTGGCTGGCTAGACTCTTTGGGTAACCTTGAAAGTATTGATCTGAGCTACAATGAGATTTCCACCATCGAACCTGGACCGTTTGATTCTCCTAGAAGAATGAAAAAGATTGACTTGAGTTACAATAAACTTGAAAGAGTTGAATCAAAATGGTTTACACCAAATGATTTGTTGGAGGTGCTGAGCCTTAGAGGAAACTACATCAGCACTTTCAAATCAGATTCATTCAGCGAGAATTCACAGCTGTCTGTCATGGATTTAGGAAACAATTCCTTAAAAAGTGAGAGCTTAGAAAAAACATTCATAAATCTGAAAAGCTTGAAAGTTTTGTATTTGGATAAAAATTCTCTAAGTATTTTCGACGCTGACAAAGCTTCCACGCCCGCGACTATTGAAAAGATTTATTTGAATGGATCTTGCTTGGAAGACTTGAGAATTTATAATTTTGAAAGGTTGGAAACAATTAATCTAAAATCAAACTATCTACTTTCAATTACCATGAAAAACATATACAAAATTCCAAAACTGAAAAACCTTGACGTGAGTGACAACAACATAACAAATATTGATTCAAGCTTCGTTGAAAATTCTATCTCCCCTGTCTTGCTGAATTTTTCTATGAATGGTCTTACAACTTCAGAAGTACAAAAGCTCACAAGTATTTCGAAACTTTCTGAAACTTTTGTCGATCTATCCTGGAATCAATTAGAAGATCTACACAACATCAAAAACTTTAAGAATTTTTATATAGCAGGAAACCCATTGGAGTGCCGTTGTGAACACTTTTCTAACATTACAAGATACTATTCATTTGTGGATTATAACAAAACCGTTTGCAAAAAAGATGACGTTTTCTACAACTTACCTTGTTATCTTGCAAACAAAACACACTGTCCTGAACGATCAGTACCCCCAGTTTTGAGTTCTGTATGTCTGAATCCAAATCTTGATCAACTACTAGTCCGACCAATAATTTATAGAAACTCTTGCAAGTATCCAACTCCAAAAATTGACTTTTTTGAAGTAAGCGGCACCGAAACTGGTTTTACTGTTGTATGGAACTTCACAAATTACGACAGTCTGAAATGGTTTTTAATTTCGTGGGAATTACTTGCACCAACAAGTGACAGCAACTCAACATCAAATGCTACAGTTTCTAAAGGATCAACTCTGTGGCCGAAATCAAAAGAAATGAATTTCAACTACAACTTAGAAAAGGCTGGTGTATCAACAGTTTGTGTGGAAACTGAACCTATTTTTGTATCTATACAAAAAGATTCAAAATGTTTTTTCTTTTATTTTAATGGCCCAAAATCCCAAATATCAACACTTTTTCCTATGCTTACATATATTTTAATTGCTGTCGGAATAATTTTCTTGCTTATCATACTCAGTATTATAATAGCGATCTGTATAAAAAAAAGAAAAAACAGAAAAGACGATGAAGAATTTTTAGAAGCAGAAAGAAAAAATCGACTTGCAAAGAAAATATCAGTGAAATCAATCGTAGATCCAGATCTTCCCAAAGGCATCCCTGAGCAATCCACTGTTTCAATTGACATGTATTAAATGTACTGAAGTATTACTTTACAGCTTTTATTAGTTTTTCTATTTTTATAGCTTTATGTGAGACTGAACTTTACACACCAGTGACAACTTCTATTTTGAATTTTTAGTCAGAACCATATGCAGGCTATATGGTTTATATTTTATACTATTGCATTAAATATTTATAAATGCTCCGTTTATGTTGTTTTATTCAAAAATGTTCAATTAAAAAATTTTTGAATCATGTGAACTTGAAAAAAAATTTGAAATAATAATGGCTTTTTTTATTAAAAAAAAACAAAATTTTATATGATTAATGAAACCCTAAGGCTAAAATTATTCTAAAATTGAAAAATAGCAAACAGAGTAACAAAAAAATCACAACAAAACCATTTATAAAATTGTTTTTATAAAAAAAAAAGAAATTCAAAGCGAAGATATAAAATTTTAAAGTTACAATCGAAGTCTCAACATACGTCTATAATAAGCACAGAAATATTGTTTGAATATCAATGATTGAAGAAAAGCAATATAAAATTCAACATTTATTTGACTGGTCTTCGATAGCGTGTTGATTTAGATGTTTTTGAAAGCTTCTTTTATAAACAAAAGGTGCTCTTTCAGGACAACGAGGGCAGAACATGGGTTCTTCTTTACTGTTGGAAGGTGATGTTGGGGTGACCACAATTGTATTATCTTCAGGAATAAGATAATTAGGTATAGATGTGGTTTTAACAGACTCTGTGGGAGGAGCAAGCTCAGTTGAGCTTTCTACTATTTTTAATTTTTTGTTACTGCTTGGGTTAACCAAATCACTCTTTCTTTGATGAAGTTGTTTCAAGCTCAAGGTTGAAGATTTATTTATTTCACTTTCAGGCATAGAAGCATTAGCATCAGTTGAATGCATATATTTACTATGTAATTCTAAAGAAGATTCTAGTAGTGATTTAAAAGAGCAATCAGATACATTACAATGAAAATAGCTGGGTGTGTGGCTGTCAAAATGTTTAACTAAGTCTTCAAGTGAACTTTGAGACTGGTTACAAACTGAACAAACCCATGAACCTTCTTCCAACACTGCATGCACTTCAGTCAAGTGTTTGGAATAAACTTCTTGATTTTGAGCAAGAAATGGACATACTTGACAGGCTTTCCATTGATGAAGTTGGAGATGTTGATTTAATTCTTTGCTTGATTGGCAAGTGAATTGGCAATCTGAACAGTTCAATATAGAATGATCATTGTGTAAGTGTACCATGTGTTCTTTATAAAGATTGAAATTATTATAGTTGCTATTGCAAAAAGAACAAAAAAATATCTTTTTCAAGTTACAAGTTTGTGAATGTAAACGAAAAATGTAATTGTTAGTGGTTGAAAAATCACACAAGCTACAAAAAATTTCTTTATGTTTAAACATATGGGTTAGTAAACGCTGCTGTTGATTGGTGGAATAAGGGCATACTTTGCAGAAATGTTCTCTAGAGCATGGATGTGTTTGAGTCACATGACTCCTCAATTGCCATAAATCTTTGCACATCACATTACATTTCAAACATCTTATTAAGCCTGTTTTACTGCAGGATAATGGTGAAACATTGCTATCTCTTTCTAAGCTGTGTACTTCATCAACTAAAACTTGATTTTGTTGGTTTGGAGGCTCATCATTTGAACAAGTCATTGATTCACAATTTTCTGGTTCCAAACTTGCTTGAGTTTCAGAGTTCAAGTACATATTAATTAGATCATTGTCATTTAAAAGAGGTCTTGGATTTTGATTGTATTCTTTGCTTCCTAAGTCTTCGTTAATAATTTTATGCATATTTCTTATATCAAAAAACTTTTCTGGATGATACTGGAAATGATGCTTTTTTGCTTTCTCTGATCTTGTAAATTCTTCATTACATAGAGGACATTGGTAAGATTTATTTTTGCAATGCACACTAGCTTGATGCCTTTTGAGGTGGGAACGGCAGTCTGTTTGGTATTGGCACATGTCACATTGGTGCCTTTTTCTTATAGTTGAAGGACATTTTTCATCTATTTTCCCTTCAGGTTCATATACCACTTTTACTTCCTTATCTTTATGTAATGCTTTACTATGACGAACCAAGTGAGATTTACTATTTGTTGAATAAACACACCATCCACACCCAAATCTTTTTTTTTCTTTTGTAATAGAAGATGGGGTAGAATATATTTTTTCATCATAACCAGTTTTATTGTATTCATCAAAATCTATATAAGTCTGTTTGATTAATTGTAGGGCATTTTTCGCTGTTTCTTCAATACCAAAAAAATATTCGCTATTTTCAGTCTCTTCATATTCGTCAGACTTAGCTTCCGCCAATAAGTTATTTTGAATTGATTCTAATTTCAAGTTTTCTTTAAAAAGTTTTTGTTCAGTTTTTTTCAATTTATAGGCTAACTCAATTAGACTAAGTTTAGGCAAATTTATCCAAGAAGTTTGAGAAAATCTATTTTCTTCATTTGGGAAATTCTCATCTGAACTTATATCAGATGAAATTAAAGACATGTTTCTTGAATTCACAAAATATATAATTTGAGTTGAGATAATTTAAAAACTACATCTTTAAGCTTGTTGAATATTTTAAATAATCAGCTATTTAGAAGTAACTAAAAGCCTATGTTGTTTCATTGAGTTATGAAACAGTTATATCAATAAAATATAGTTAATTTGTGTTTTATTGGATATTTTTTTTAAATTCCGAATTTTAGTTCACAGACTTATGCAATTGAAGTTTTTGCATTTTTTTAATCTCTTCCGCATCACCATTTATTTTATTGCAGAGAGGGTTTTTGTCAAAACCCTAGTTCTATTCTTTGCATTTTGATATCTTCTCAAACACATTTTTTCATTTTCTTTTTTCATTTTACCAAATTTTCTTTTTTTTACGGGGTATATAATATCCTTCTCTAATATTCATAGTCTTGGATTTTATTCTAGATTCTTATCTTTTTTTAAAATCTGAAATTTTTTATGTTGCTTTTTTTTGTTTTTACTACTTCTGTCTCATCAGATAGATCTCTTCTTACTTTGACGATGCCTTTTTTAAGATTCTTGTCTGCTCTTGTTAACTCACGCCTTGACTACTGCAGTTCTGTATGCTAGAATAATTTTTCTAAATTTGCCCTTTACTCTTTTATTGAAGTTCTCAACTTTGCTGCACGCCTGGTTTTTGATACTTCTAAATTTTCTCCTATCTCTGTGTCTCTCATTGATCTCTTCTGGCTACCTCTTCATTTTCGCTCTTTTTTCAAAACCTGTATTTTCACTAAATTACTTCCCTATTTTTTTCACTTCATACTACCTCCTAAACGTACTTGCTTACAATCCTCTATCCACTCTCAGCTCTTCATTATCTCTCCCTCTCATTCCTATGCTAAATTTTCTTTTTCTCAAATGCTTTACCTCTTAATCTCAAATATTTTCCTTTTTATTTTTTTTTTCTTGGAAATTTCAAAACTCATTTTCTTAAGCAGTTCATAGCAGAGCGCCTTTGAAAGATGCGTAAGATAAGTAGTTGCTTTTTTACTCTCTGTGTTAACTTATCGTTTTGTTTTTTCGGTATGTGGTCAAGCCATTTCAATCTAAATCTTGCTTTAAACTGATTTACCCATTATTTCCACCAACAAACTACCTTGTTGCCCGCAATAGTTCATGCCAAAAAATTGTCTCGACATCTTGTTTTCAATTTTCACAAGTTTTTGCGCCAAGAACCATGTTTACTACCACGTAATTAAAGGGTCTGATGCATACATCCTATATTTCCAGTCAATTTTTTAGTGGAATAATAGTCCTCTTTATTAGACCTATATGGACTTAGACTCAAGTACGCCACGTTTTGTATTGTTTTTATCTTGTCGCGCAGAAGTTTTTACTTGAAAGTGTAATTTTAAGAGTCACAAGACGCTTATACGTTTAATCGTGATAAATTAAACCGCGAAATTCCAATGTTCAAAATAGATTCAATTACAGATGATGGATTTCAACGTTATATATTTACATACAAAATTCAAAACAAAAAATTTTGATACATGCGTTTTATCTTTATTTATAGCTATTATAACAAAGTATTTCCTGTTAAATTTCATAAGTATATCCCAGATCGTTAAAAAGTACGCATAATGCCATATTTATAAAGCGATTTTCCTTATAGATCGAAGCATTGGCTGCAAACTTAATGTAGCAAAAAAAGTTTTGTAGAACAAGTGCTAATTGTCGGTCTATGCCAGATCGAACCCAGTAACTTTGGATAATTAGTCTAACGCTCTACCAGCTGAGCTATACGGGCAAAAAGCATAAAGTGTTGAATCAATTTTTTGAAAAACAAGTCAAACAAAAAAATAAAAATTGAAAGACCCCAAAAAATATTTTGATCAAATAGTTTCTTCAAAATGTATGGCACTGATTATCAAATACTGTGATAAATAACTTTGAAGCATCTTCATTATTTGAATAAATATATATAAAATCTATGTGATAACATCTGGCGTAAGCTTCCCAGTTATTTGGACAAGTTTAGATAAGTTAATTCCTATGGTGACAAGATCTTGTAGTTGAGACTGAAAATAGTTATGCAAAACATTATTTCAAAAACCATTTCAATATTGTCATAAACAGCCTAAAACCGTATTTAATTCTAGAAAATTTTCTAATTGAAAATAATGTTACTTGTGAATCAGAATCAATCTTGGCAGGGTCGTTTTCGTAACTATCGATGTACATACGAATAGTGGCTCCACTCACTCCAGTGCCGCTCAACCTTAGCGTTTGTGCGTATGTTGTTAAATTTAAAGAAGTTTTACAGAAAATACTGATCTTTAATTTTATATTTTAAGATACAACAGAACTTAATTTTTCAAATTGAACCCTCTAAAAGTAAAATATTTTTGAATGAAATGAACAATATAAAGTGAGTTTTTTATACTTCAAAAATTTCAATCAAATATTCACCTGAAGATGATACGAGAATTATCAGTGAAAGTGATAATGAGTCCTTGATTCTTTGAATCTGAAGAGTCTACTGGATCTTTATATGCAAAATTTTCCCCTTTCTTGACTTCAAAAGTTTTCAACACCCCTTTGAAAGTTGTTCCCACAAACGAGGCTTCAGTTATAGTTACCTCCAATTCCTTCATTAATTGGTCTGCCTTGGCACTTTCAACCCCTTCATAATCGTACCTTGAAAGACAAATTGTAAGTTTAACTAAATGCAGTTTTCCAAAATTAAAATGAAAACCTAGTGTAAAAGTTCCTGCCATACACCTTCCAATGGCTTTTGACAATTTCCTCCACAGATTGCTTCTTGTGGGCCAACACTGATAACCAGGCAAGAACCGCCCACATACCATCTTTCTCTCTGCAAATACAATCAAATATAATTAATAGTGCTATTTATGTTTATGTAAAATTTTATGGAATTAGTTTTAGTGATATTTAAGAAATGAATTTAAAGATCCCGAATACAACAGGTATGAAACCTAATATGATCAGATCCTGTTCCAAAACTTTCTTCTCCACATAAAGATATCAGACTGGAGTCCATGAGGTTACCAAAGAACTTCCACCCAGTCGGAGTCACATACAAGTTTTTGCCAGTTTTCTCAGCCACTCTTATAAATTTGAAAAATTTTTATGTGGTTATACTATACAACTTGGAATGTATAGTGAAAACAGTAATTAAAAAACTGAAATAACCTATCAAGAGCGGAAGAAGTTGGCATGCTACGTGCAAATCCCTTTACAGGGTTTTGTCTTGAATTTTGTGGTAATTAGATTGATTTACAATGCATTCTTTTATTCAAAAATGAGAATATTGTACAAAAACTTATAAAAAAAGACTTGAAATAAGGGATACAATCCAGATTGGCAGCAAGAACAGCCAAGGAATCACTAGGGTTGACGAAAAAGCCGTGCTGACCCAAGATCATGTTTCTATCCTTTTATCAAATTTTCATAAAAAAACTTAAAAAAACAAAAATTTGACATTTTGATCAAATAAAAGCGTTAGAAATTGGTTCAGCAAAAGTTCTTTTGATATTCAACTCACAAACCCCATCGCCATCGAAAGCAGCTCCAAAACTGTGGACTCCCTCTTGCATTAGCAATACGAGATCTTTGGCATGCGTTAAATTAGGATCAGGATGACCTGAAAAAGTGATACAAAGTTTTTGGTTTTCAACTACTATAGTTATATTATCTTTTTTTTTCATTGTTTATTGTCTCTATATTTAAATTTTATAGGGTTAGAAGCGAAAACACACTGTAGAACAGGTGTTTATTGTTGGCCCAGGTGGGATTGAACCCAGTAATTCTAGATAATTAGTCTAATACTCTACCAGCTGAGCTATTGGGCCAAATTTTTAACTATTTATCAAAGCATAAACTTCACTTACTAATATTAATATTATAGGTAAATAGATTAATAGACATTGAAAGGTAATTGAAAAATAAGATCAAAAAAACATCAATAAAATTGTCATGTATAACCATTATTGAAATCAGGCAAAGGTATGCAGTTTTTAACATCAGTCTGAGCCACTCCCAACTCATGGCATAAAACTCTCAAGATATAAGGTCCCATTACTGTGGAGGTAGAGAGTATTTGATGGAGTGCATTCCATATTAAGTGTTTTATGTCAGTTGTTTCATATTTTAGAATGAAAAATTCTCCAAATTTTCAAAGTGTAGTTGTATTCTTCATAAAAGCATCCAATATTTGCAATTATAATTATAAAATACTATTTTCTAATTACAAAATTTCATTTTGAAAAAACTTGTCATATCATTAAAAAAAATTATAAAGAATCTAAACAATTGTGGTAGCAGTCAACCTCCGTGCATGGCATCAGCAGTTATTTTGAAGCCAGACTGAATGAGTGATTTGATGTATCCAAAATCAAATATATCTTTCATCAAATCTAAGTAATTCTTTACCGAATCAATAACTTCTACAATGAAATCTGAAAAAATTATTTTTAATAGAAATTTTTTATTAGCTCAAGAAAAAAATTTCAAATGGCATTTCCTAATAAATTATAATTCTATATAGTAGTATGTTTATTAAAATCATCATTGAAAAACTATACCTCTAGAGCCAACTTGAAATTTTTGGATGGATGGTTTTGATAGATCAACAGTCAAGTCAGAACAGATATGATATTGGGTAAGTTTTTTTGACAAATCCCACATTTTTTGAGTTAAATGTTCTGGAGCTGGTCCTTTTGGTATAGATTAATAATGATACTTTTCAACATTCACTACAATTGTAAAAAAAGCTCTTTAACACTTTGAGAAATTTATAAATATAATTTTTTACCTCCATTGTGTGTATTAAATTTGATTCCAAAATCATTGTCAATGCCCCCAGGATTGTGAGAAGCAGTTAGTATAATACCACCATCAGCTTTTAATTTCCTAATACAACAAGAAACAGCTGGAGTTGACATTATACCATTCTGAGCGACATACAGCTTAGCTACCTTGAAATTTATTTTTGTGACTTAAACCGAAGTTCTAAATGCAAGTCTATCTTTATAACCAAAACAAAAAAATTTTGATTTTATAAGTGTCATAAAAAACTCAACTTTGAGGTCCAAACGCTTATTTAACTGAACTACAAGTACCCAAAAAGTTAGTCTCCAAGAGCAAGAATAACAAAAAAAATAACAAGTGATATAATTTTTTTAATCATTTATACCTCTTTTATACACTTTATACAACGTTATTATTATTATTTGTTATTAAAAAAGCTTATTTGATTATATAATTGTATTTATGTTGATATACATTTGATGCAATCATTAAAAAACCTGAATATTTATAAGTGTTTTTAGTATTATATCAAACAAAAAATATTATCAGTTTTATTAAAAATTTTAATCAAAATGAAAAAAAACAGTTTTTACAAAAAACTTGATAAAACAAATCCTGGGAAATTAATAAAAATAGAGTAATGAAATTATATATAAATTTTGTAATTAAAAAATTTATTAAACAACCTTGTTAGCTGCACAAATTTGAATTATTTTTTGTAATGCAGCATCATTATAGAATCTTCCATCTCCACCAACAACTAAAGTGCTAGCTTCAAGTTTTGTTTCAAGACCAGCACTAAGAATACATTGTACAAAGGCCTCAGTGTAGTTATGGGACATGAAAGTTTTTGTTGTTTTCCTGAGACCACTTGTACCAGGTTTCATGCCCTCAAAAGGGCTGAAAGTTATTGAAGATACTTTTGAAGCTGCCATGACCGACCAGAAACTTTAACCTTTTGGCAGCTACCTTTGGATGACTTTACAGTGCAACTAGAAAAACTAACTTTAGTTACAAAAAATATTTAATTTGATTTTTTATTTTTTATTCATATTCATGAAATTTATATCAAAATAAAATAATAAAAAATTTTAACCATTATATCTCTATTGTTTACGGTGAAGGACATGGGATCTCTTTATATCAGATCACATCGAAGCCACACTTTTGAGTTTAAATAGATGTTTCTAATTTTATATCTTATATAAATAAATGTCTCTTTTATTCACTTCTGCAAAAAACCTTTCTTATGTAAGGTTTTTATCACGTAAGTGTTTGAAATGTTCAATGCTTTCAAACAATGAAAAACTCATCAAATATTTCTTAGTAGAGCTCAAAATTTTTGGATAAAATTTATAATACCAATTGTATACAGATCACAAGTATTTGTATAGAAATCTTTACTCATATACTTTTCGTGATAGGTAGGTTGTTTTTTATATAGAAATTAACTACAGTCTGAAAATAAATTAATTTTAAAAATATTCATCTATTAAATTTTCAACTTTATTTATTACTAATTATTCTCAGCTGCCGTTTTTCGTCTGGGAAGGTTCTTTACGCTCCTACTTCAAAACAAAATTTATTTGAAAACAAAAGATTCAGTGTTATTCAAAATTATGATGAAACTATACATTCATCGTTTTATTTTCGACCTTTCCATACATCAAATATTCTGCAAGAATCAAAGGTTGAAGGAACTTTGGAAGCTTTAAAAGATACTCTGAAAAATGAACAACAAAAAAAAGAACAAGCACTAAAAAGTGTAAAGACTAAAGGTGTAGAAGTTGATAAAGATATATCTAAAGATGCCAAACCTGACTTAGAAAAAACAAAACCAATAGCAACTACACCTCCAAAAGACTTTACTTTCATAGAAACTCCACCCTCTCAAACAACAACTGGAACAAATATGAAAGCAGAAAATGTAAAAATCAATCTTGTACCCCAAGACCTTGTGGTGCATAAACCTCCTATAAAGCTATCTCTTACTACCCGATTCATCAATGAGCTTAAGCATTATTATCATGGTTTCAAGCTTCTTTTCATTGATGTCAGAGTTTCTCTCAGGCTCATATGGGCCGTCCTCAATGGTAAAACTCTCATGAGAAGAGAAAAAAAACAAGTCAGTTTTTATCTCTTATAATGTCTGTATAATTTTTCTCATGTTTATCTGTAACTAAGGAGTCATATTTTAAAATATTTTTTTATAAAATTGATAATATCCACTTTCAAATGAAAGATTTAAATAATAACAATATGGTTCAAATATATAACACTACTGTTTTAACAGCTGGTGAGAACAACTGCAGATTTGTTTCGACTTGTCCCATTTTTGGTTTTCATTTTGATTCCATTTGCTGAGTTTGCTCTTCCTTTGGTGTTGAAGTTTTTTCCTGGCATGCTTCCCTCCACATTCAAAGAGGCTGATGCTGAGGTTGATTTGCAGTTCTAACATATCATGGAACATGAGCTTATAGTATCATGTATTAGATAATTTTTGTAATGATAGATATCTTTTATTAAAACTTACAGCTTATTGAACATTGAATATTATCTATCAAGTTTTTTCATTGTAGAATTTAAATCTAATTTATTTTAATTTATAGTTAAATTTTTATTGTATATGATTTTTCTAATTAATTTTCTTAATCATAAAAGAATATATTAGTATCTCAATTACTGCAGTGTACTTGTTCAAATTTTTTTCATAATAGCACACCACTAATAACAGCATTAGCTCACACTACAGCATTATTACACAGTTGATAAAGAAGCGCAAGAGACTGAAGTTGAAGCTAGAACTGGCAAAGTTCTTGCAGGACACCCTGGAAGAAACAGCCTTGCAAAGAAAGGGAGCCAAGGGTGAGAGTGTACACGAGTTTGTCAGGTTTATGGAGCAAGTAAGTATCTAAATTCAATGTTGTTTTATTATTATTATATATCCAATGTTAGCAAGTAAGGTATTGGTATTCACTTGTGTTTCATGGAATACTGTATGTTTATTCATTTATCTGTTTTATATTGGAAGTAACTAAACTTTTGTTACTTAACTGATTATGATGAGAATTTTATGGTTATCAATGAGTTTTTCGGTTAATATTATAAATTATCTTTTAGTATAAAAGAAACTGCATACATAACACTTCAGATTCGTACATCGGGCTTCCAAACGTCAAACACTGACATAATGAAGTTCTCAAAGTTGTTTGAAGATGAAATCACCCTTGACAACCTCGACAAGTCACAACTCCGAGCTATGTGTCAGATGCTTGAGATCACTCCAGTCATATCCAGCTCTATCATGAGGTTCCAGTTAGAAATGAAACTGAGGGATTTGAAAGCCGATGATAAGGTTGATGTGTTTAGTGGCATTATTAACGTGAGCAATGATTTCATTGTTTAAAATCTTTATATATGTTTTTTTTATTTTTCTTCATTGATGTTCCAAGTATTTTCCAGTTTAATTTTTGGGTTCCAAGTAATCATATAATAATAACAATAATAATAATAAGGTTTTAAAATAAAGCACTGGTTTTAGAAACTTAATCTCATTTTTAGTTTGAATACTTCTAAATGTTAATATTTCATGATAAGGTAACAATTTTCAAAAATTATTTTTTCTCCAAATAAATGTGTTAGACTAATTATCTAAAGATACCGGGTTCGACCCCGCGTGGGCCGACAATTAGCACCGGTTCCACAGTGTGTTTTAGCTACATTAAATTTGTAGCAAGTGCTTTGATCTATAAGGAAAAGCCCTTTATAAATACCGCATTACATTTTAAATGAAAGGAATTGTTCAATCACATACAACAGATGATACAGAAGGAGGGGATCGACTCAATGGCAGTGTGGGAGCTACAAGAGGCGTGCAAGTAAGTTGTAGAAGTAACAGTTGAAATTTCAGTTTAAAATAGTTATTAAAAGATCATCAAGAAATTTTCAAGTGCTTGTAGTAGATAAACTATTTCAAGATAGCGTGTATAAAGCTATTATGAACTTATGAGTATTCATTTTTGATGGTTAATATTAATATTGATAATATAAAAATGATATATAAATGAATAATGAATATGACATAAATGCACTTCAGAGAATTGAAAATATATCTCAATAATGAAATATTAGGCTGTTAATAAAAAATCATAGTGCTAATTAAATTTAAAAACACAACTTCATTTACTTTCTTAGGGCAACTTTTAGGTCAAGTCAGAATATATTGGAATGGACCAAATCACTGAAAATATAAATTTTTTTTATCTTCCTATAGACAGCGTGGTATGAGGTCGTTGGGGGTGCCTGAGGGTCAGTTAAAACAGCAGTTGGAGCAGTGGTTGGATCTGCACTTGAACCTCAAGATTCCACCCTCCCTTCTCATCCTTTCCAGAACTCTCTTCTTGCATGACCATATTTCCACTGAAGAACAACTCAAAGCCACTATCCTTTCTTTACCTGCTTCTCTGGTTGGTTCTTCTGTTGAGGGTCGTGCAAAGCGTTGTTTTATTTCATTGCTAAATGATTCTAATTATAGGCTCTGGTTGCTTGCTTGGGTGCTATATTAAAGACATTATTATTATTAGTAAATATAAGTTTTTTCACAAAAATTTTATTGATAGAGTTATTTTTTGTTAGGGTCAAGTATTAGAATAAACTAAAAGTTCTACTATATCTAAATTGCTCAATTAAAATCAAATGACTATCCACCCTTGGTAACAGGATGATGAAGCGAAGGTGAAGATCTCAGAAATGTCTGGAGACCGCATTGACAACAAGTCCAAACTGGAAGTGATCAGGCAAGAGGAAGAGCTGATCAAGAAGGAGAAGATTGAACTGGAGATGAGAGAGGTTGATCATTTGATTGTTTTTAGATTCTTATTGTAGATTTATATTTTGATGAATCATAACGCAAGGTATTGAATAAGTTCAACCTTTTTTGATGAGATTAATCAAAACCATTGAAAATTCTGTGCTTTTATTTTTCATTGTTTTTAAGCTGCGGTTATAATTGATTTTTTTTTGTTTTAATATTATATTTTACTTTTTTTTATAAACCTTATTGAATAGGTTTACTGATTTAATATCGAAAATTTGTGGGCTTTAAATCAAATTGTAGAAACAAATTTTCAAATTTGGTATTGAAGTACCTTTTTGTTGTCTTATTAACTATTCATTATTATGATTATCGATCTGAAATGAAATTTGGTTTCAGTTTTCAGTATTTTTACGCTACCTCAATCATTCATTTAATTTTTTAGTCTAATCGTGCTTAATATTGATGATCTGTTTTAATTTTAAATATGGAAATTTGAAGAAGAAAGAGAAGGCGAAAGAGGAAGCAAAGAAGGAAACGATGGAGCAGCTTGTAACTGACATTAACCAGTTCCCCAGCCTCTCTGAAACATGTCAGTCACTATGTATAAGATGCAATGCTTACATTTCACCGATGGTAATTCATGATAAAATGAAACTTGCTCTATAAATTCAGAGATGCGTTTATTTAATAATAATATTATAGATAATAAAAATGATATTAATGGCTAAGGTAGATAAAGAGCTTTGAACCTACTGGCTTTTGGTGGCTTTAATTATTAATATGAATGATGCATTGCTGTTCAAATTGCCATTAACAGTTGCATACTTCCACATTCACAGTAAGCAAGGATGAGATCCACACGAAGGACCTGGAGGAGTTGGAGGAAGTGCTTGAGCAAGTGGTTGACTCCAAGCTCAAGATGCATTCTGAAGTAGCAGAGCTGAGAGAACTCAAGGATGAGTTCGTGGAATACAAAGAGGTTGTTGACAGTGCTTGAAGCTTATATTTGTAATGAATGCAAAATCTTTTCTTAAAGATTTACATCCTAAACTTGAATGTTGTTTTTTTATATTAAAAGTCATTTAATCACTCGAATATTATTTTAATTTTTTTTTTCAGATTTTGAAGTGATCTTATATATATAACTTATGGAAATCCATCTTCAGAACCTAGACCAGATAAGAACAGTGGTGGGCTCAAGCGTCGAAACAGAAGTATACTTGCAAGGTTTAGAAGAGACCAAAGCAGCTAAAAGATTGACAAAGAAGGTAGAAAACATGATAGAAAAACTCAACCAAAGTGTTGAGAAACTGAGTGCAGAAAATTCGAATAGTGACAAAACAGCCGCTGTAGATGAAAAAGTCAGTGATGAACCAAAGAAGGTGGTTGAAGACACCATCGTTAAACCTGAAACATCTAAGGAACCGCCCATTTTAGACGCTACTACTCTCATTGAGAAACAGTTTGTATTGTTATAGATAGCTTTGATTCAATGTTAAGATTAAAGAAATTCTATTTTTTTGTCAAAAGCAAGAAAATAAGTTAAATTTTCGCCATTAAACAAATTGGTGTAATTAATTTTGTTCGTAAATGAAACCTCTAGGGCAACCTTGATAACTGTCAACGAGTTGTTGATAGCGTTGAGAGCACTGAGAAAGGACGAGGATACTCTTGGCAAGCTGGAACTTATGGGCAGGTTTTCTGCCATTCCATCATTATTTAACTGCTTGAGTTGTAATTTTAATGGATTTTGTTTGAAATTAATATTTTTTTGCAAGTTAAGCCTTAGTTAGTCATGTTGAATTGCCATTGTAGAGTGCTGGATACTGACCAGGATGGCTTGATTGATTACAAGGAAGCAACCAAGGTGGGAATAAGATCTTAGAATATTTAATTTTGGATGCTTTTTATTGATTTGAATATGAATCAGTATATACTATTCAATTAATTTAAAAAAAAATTTAAATTTTGCGGATTTAAATTCTATCGTTTAATTGGCAGCTCTTGAAGATGATTGGAGACGAGAATATGCGTATGAATTCAGATCAAGTGACGAAAATCATGCAGACATTGGAGAAGGAAAAAGAGATTTTAGAGAATGAGAAGTTGAAGAAACAGCAAGAAGATTTGCTTCATGAAATGCAGTTAAAACCTGAACAGCAGAACCAGCACTTGCAGCAGAAGCAATATAGTGCCTCAGAGGAACACAACTTTAGCGGCAGTGTTGCTAGGGAAATAGAACTGCAAAAGTTTGAAGAGTTGAGACAACAACACCGTCAGAAACAATTACAGAAACAACAAGACTCTACTGTTTATGACCAAATTATGCTGCAAAAACAAAAGCTAGAAAGACAACAAAAACAACTACAAACTGAAAATAAAAATAAGCCGCAGTAACTGTAATTTTAAAATTTTTTTTAGATTTGTGTATAGTTTGATTAAAAGCTTTTAGAAACAGGGCAAGAAGGTTGATAATGAAATGCTTCAACTGTTCGGGTTCAAGGTTCTATAATAGATCATTTGATTTTTGAAGGTTCTGTTCCCATATGACAGAAGTTTACTGTTTTCAAATGTATTGTTTTTCCTATTATGTTTGAGGGCAACTAGTTTGATTATTTATATATTTAAAGTCAAGTACATTATTCAACGCCTTTCCATTTCTTGTTTTTTTTATGATGAATACAAATTTAAATTTATAAGCTTGTGAATAAAATATATTGGTCACTTCCAATTTTGTTTAGTTCAATTGCCTATTTTTACAATTATAAAGTTTATAGAAAATAATAAAATAAAGATTAAAGGTCAAAAAATTGTTTAATTTGTCGTTAAAAAAACGACTAAAATCGAACGTTTTTACAAGTATTTCGACTCAAGGAATGCGTATAAAATAATATTCAAATCCAAAAACCATTAGTAAATGTAGCTAAACAAGGTTAAAATTCTCAAGCATAGTTAAAAAGTTTATACTGAAAATTTATATAAATAATAACACATTTGATAATGCGATCATCGAAGTTGTAAGACAAGTAAGTTTAAGATGGCTGGGTCATGCAGTAAGGAATAAGTATAATAGTTGTGTTAATCAGACATGGAGGTTTGAGGTGGAAGGTAGTAGAGAAAGGGGAAGGTCAAGGTGAGCTTGAAAAAGTATGATGGAGAACCTTTGTCGTAGGCCCGGGTTAGGTCTTGAAAATGCCTACAACAAATTAAAATGGAGAAAAGGTTAGGTCGAGAAAAGAAGTCAGTGACTCTTTGAAAAAAAAAGATGCTGACTTTAATAAAAGGATACTGATAAAAATAAATTTACTTTTCTGAGATGTTCAAAAATCCTTAAAAAAGCCGAGTATCATTGGACAAGGTTATTAGGTTCTGTAACAATATTTCTACACAAATTAATATATAATATAACATTTTTTCATTTTACTTCGGTATTTATTTACCATTTGTTTGTTTTAAAATCGAGATTTTGAGACTAGCTATTTTAAGGTACTGGTCATTTTGAACACAAAATGAATTGGATTTTTAGAAACATAGTTTTGTGTCAATAAAAGAAGTTGTTTACACATGTTGAGTGTACCTGCAGGTTGGATCTCAAGTTGAAAAGTTTGAATAGCTGTCTGCTAGAAACGTGTTGAAGAATTGAGACAAACTTTTATTGAGCAGAAAAATGTATACATGGTTTGTGCAGATTCTTAAAGCCGACTGTAAAGACCGACTTCGAAAAAATTATTTTAAAAAAACTATCAATAAAAGAAAAAAGATCTAAAAAATAAATTTATTGATTTAACGTCCTTTGCATGACATTATTTTTATCATTTTAGATGGGCTCATGGTTTATTATTTATAATTATCAATTGTTATTATTTTTGTTTTTCGAGCGTATAATCAACAGCTATAAACCATATTTCTGGAATCACAAAATACATTTGAAAATTTCGTTATATATTACTTTGAAAGTCATGAACACTACATAAACAACTTTTCAAAACATACTATCAAATCTTGTTCGCAAACCTAGTTATCTATTAGAGAAACCACATTCCTAAATTTGAACAGACAGCTATAAAAAACAAAAGTTATGTGAAATACCGAGGGCGTTCATATATAACTATAGTTTCCAAAAAATAAGCCCTGTTGTCTTGCCACCCCTCCATGCAACTCCTTGCCAGCCTGCAACTGATGATATTATTTTATTGTGGTTTTAATATCCACTAATTTTCAAAATGGAAATACAATATTAATTTTTGATAATTTCATCAACGATGACTAACCTCAAACTGTTTAAATAACTCATCTTTCTTTTTCACAAAAAAACTTCTTAGAGCATTTTTTTTATTTATTTTGGAAATATCCATTTTTTTCGAATTTAAATTCTTTAATTTATTATCAATGTCTTTATTAGAGTTAGCCAGAGAATCTTTTTTTAAAAAATTCTTTTTTTCCTTTTTCCATTCTTTTGCTAATTTGCTAAGTCCTTTAGAATCGGTCTGGTAATATGTTTCATAAAAACTTTGCCAGTCTGTGTCAATTATTTCTAAATTTTCTACATTGGCACCATTTTCTAGATTTTTTCTCTGTTTTCTCTTAGTCCAACCAACCTAATTGCCAAAATAAGGCAACAATGAGGAATTTTGCGTTAAATAATGTTTGTTGAAAGTATAACTTTTGAAATTTATGAAAAAAGATTTTTATATAAAAAATTCTCACTTCAAAGTAACTCACCTTGTTGGCGTTCTCAGCGTTTACGTTGTTTGCATTATTATTCTGAGCTGATAACTTTTTAATTTCTGCAGAGCGTTTTTTCCTCTCACTTAGCAGTATATCGCACTTATGTTGGTGTTCCTTGTTCCATGCAATATGCATGCACAACTTGCCACAATAATAAACTGAACGACGTTTGGTGCATGGAAACAGCTTCAAACCAGCAGATTTGCCACAGTTGTAGCAGTATCTTTAATAGAAATAATCGAAATCAGCTTTTGAATAAAAGAATTTCAAGTGATGATTCGCTATGGATATTTATTTCTTCACTAAAAACCTATTTCAAACAAACCTCGAAACAGATTTTCCCTGCAAATTTTGATCCCATTTTGTCCTACCGCCAATCAATTTGTTTTCATTATTTTTTGAAGAGTTACTAACATTCATATTTAATATTTCCTCATGTTTGTTAGATATTTGCCAATCCCCATTCAATTGTTTGTCACTTGCAACTTCACTTTGATTAAGCATCTCATTCTGTATACTCTCTCTTCCATTCGATAGTTTGTTATCATTTTCGTGTGATACACTATTGGCAGACTCGCTTTTGAGGTTTCCTTTAACTTTCTTCTTACGATCTATACAAACAGTTTATATTAGCAAAACATAAAAAACTTATACAAAACTAATCGATATATTTTATGAGTGAAAGTTTGACCTGGAGTTTTTAGATTTTTTGGGTCCATTGCTTGCATTACAATTTTCTTCAACTCATTTCCTCTGATTCTTAAATTACTATTCTGTTTGAATTTAATTCTTGAAATTTAAATTCTGCTTTTGAGACGTTTTTATTTACAGATATAATTAAAACTGTTGAAATTGGACCATGATTTTTAAGAAACTTATTAAATTTAGTCATCCAATTGTAAAGTTAAACTTTCACATCAAAGTTATAACTAAAACTTAAACCCGTTGAAAACATATAGAACATAAAACAATACAGTTTTGTAGAGAGAGTTGATCAAGTCGACAACAGTGCCCACTCTGTCTTCATATTTCACTGCGCATGTCACGTTTGCTCCATTAGTTATGAGCCTTTTGAGCTATGGGAGTTTTAGAGAAGTTTCATTTTATTGTATATTTTATTAGGTACTTATATAAAATTTTTCAACAAAATGCGTGGAATTCGTGCTGCTAATCGAAAATTTCGTACAAACGTTTTTCTATCTCTAATGGATAATACATTAGTATGGATTATAAGTGATTTAATATGCTATTAGAAAAAATTTCCTATAAAAAAAATTTTTTGACGTTTTTTACTGAAGCAAATCTTAGGATTTTAAAAATAGAACTGAAACTATGCCTCTACTCAAAAGTCACTTTTCCCAAACACTAATAAACCTGTTTACAGTTGAGCCTTACCATGAGGATTTGCTCTTCTGATGACCAATTGTTGAGCTCATTTCTTATCAAGACACACAATGCACTTGTTAAACCTCTATTCAATGACATGTTGACGTTTGCTTGCTTTTCCAGCAAAGCATCGACCATCTTGTGTCAATTTAAACGCATTTGAAAATCAATATTTCATAGAAAAAGGTTCGAAAAAAGTTTAGTTTCCACCAAATATCAAATGAAAAATTTTTTAGCTTAAAAATTTCATAACCGTCAAACCTTCAACTGTCTAGTGTTGATACAATAGGACAATGGTGAGTGGTGGTTGGAAAAAATGATATCAATGGCTTTTGGTTCGTTGATATAACTCAATATCAATTGCAACAGTTTCACTGATATCTGAAATAATTATATTTTTTATTGATTCGATGTAGTTGGTTTATTTTCACGCATCGTTATCAGCTACTTACATATTGATTTTAAAATTCTTCAAAAACAGAAGGTATTATTTAGATAATGACAATTCGAAAATTTTTTAATGCATTAATATAACAAACCCTATCGTCTCGGTCATTCCTCATGCAGACCACTTCAATTAACTTATTACTCTTTATATCAGCTCCTGGTGTTTAAAATAACATTAAAATTGCTATACAATGGTTTTCAGGTCATCCAACTCAAGGGTTTTAGTCGCACAATTTTCAGATTTCACACGAGGTTAGATGTGATCTATGAAAAATACTTGACAAAATATTATATGAAAGATGAGTAAAATAAAGAAAATCAAAAGTTATTAGAAAAATGTGATAAAGAATAGCAGAATAAAAAGTGCAAATAATGTCATAAAAATGCTGTCATGAAAGAGCAGAATTAGTTTTTAACTATTTTTAGATAATTATTTTATTAATTTACATTGAATCACGCACATAGTTGTTGCTTAGAATCCATTTGCACAAATGAACAAAATTTTAGATCCGCTTTTTAAAACTTATACCTCGAACATTTTCACAAATACTTTTCATAAGACAAAAAATATATTAAATACAACTCATTAGAAAAATGATTTTCCTATATTTATAAAGAGATTTTAAAATAAAGAACCTTTCAAACACCTTTAATGGAAATAGTTCCACACAACGATAAAAAGAAAACATCTCTCACCAGCATCTAGCAATTTCTGACAGATGACAACCGACTCTGGCCCCTCTGTTGAGCATGCCACCTCTATGGGACTTTTTTGATCTCTAGTCTTTTAGTTGATATTGAAGTTTTGAAATAATAATATAGTAGTAGACTAGCTCAAAATTATGTACGATTATTATACGAAATAAATCAAAATAACCTGACGTAGCATATAGTAAATTAATAACTCAAAAATTTGACACATCGTGAACCTAATAAAATATGATTTCATGCGTAAAAATTAAAACCAACAAACAGGGTCTAAGGGAGTGAAGTTAGGATCAGCACCATGTGATAACAAGGTATGTACAATGTGGATATCACTGACTTCAATGGCCATTAAGAGAGGAGAAGAAGGAGGCAAAAATGGAGATGGTTGAAGAGATGATGGTGGTGGAGATGGTTGTGGGGACGGTGATTGAGATGGTTGTGGAGATAATGGTGAAGATATGATTGATGGAATTTTTCTTGGATTTGTAGGATCAACATTGGCGCCTTTTCTAATGAGGAGTTTGATCGTTGATGTCAAGTCTTTTCTTGAAGTTCTACAAGGCTTTGCACTTTGAAATAAAATTTTTGATTATTTTTTTGTTTTAAAAAAATATTGTGATAATATATTGAAACTTAAAAATTTATTGTCAATTCAAACAGTTGAAATTTCTAATTTGCTCTTCAAACCAACTTTTCAACTTTGTCTCCATCTTCCAAGACAACGTCAAAACTACGATAATTCTTTTTTGGTTCTTTGAGTAAATTATCTTCTTTTACAACTTTCTCATTTTTAGCACTTTTTTTTTTTTCGTTTTTTCTTTTTTTGATTTTTTTCGGTAAATTCTTTTCATAAATTGGCTCAGTTTTTGTCAAAATTTGATTTTCAACATTTCCATTCTTTATATTCTTCTCAAAAACCTGTAAACCATCTGAACAAAGCTTAAATTTTAATGGTGATTTTCGTCGTTTTATCTGCAAAACATCACTTTCAAGTTGCACCTCTGAACTATTGTTGTTTGTTTCATTATAATTCTCTTTGTCAAAACCATTCAGTTTTTTATCTAAGCCCTTCTCATAATCAATTTTTCTCTTTTCGGAAGTTTCAAAAACTTTCGAAAAAGCATTGTTGCTATTATCAAAATCTTTATTAAAATCTTCATTGTTAAAATCGACTTGATTATTTCCCCTGAGTACCACAATATCGGGTCTGTACTGCACAGCACAAGTGAGGTATATCACGTTCATACACACATCATTCAGCCTTGTTATGTCTGACCCTCTGTCCAGAAGAATTTGCACAATGTCGTTTTGACCAGCTGCCTAAAGAGATTTCAAAAATTTCAATCAAGTAACTATTTCATTTTTAACCGATAAAGTTTTCTATGTAGAATAATGAAACTGAACTATACAAAACTAAAGCTTTATTTTGTCATAGTCTAAATTCTCTAAATTTCAACAAACCGAGGTTTATATTTTTTAACTCATACTATATAGACTACCGAATTTTTTGATGAAGCTTTCAAACAAACTCACGGCGGCATAAAAGAGAGGTGTGTTCCCGTAATAATCCGCCACATCGATATAAAGCTCTTTTGTATCAAGTAAGTTTTTGACTTTCCTAACGTCGCCACCAATACATCTTTCAAAAAGAGCTTCTGACATTGTGTGCAACCTCCCTTATTAATTTTAAAAATTTTACAAAATTTGCTAATTATATAAAATATAATTTGAAAAATATAAATTGTTTTTGCAAGTAAAATCTAAGAACATAATTTTTAAGAGTTTATATCCTAAACCTGGCTTTTCAATCAATCCTGTGAACACCCCGTTCTCGAGATCAAAGTCTTCAAATTTGCGACAAATATCAACTAATTCTTTTGAATATGTTAACGTGTTTTTCTGCAGTTTCATTAGTATAGGGGTTCTGTTCCAAATTTTTGTCTTAAACTTTATTCTGTTTGAAGTTTCATAGTTATGCTCATATTTTTTTTCTTCCACATCATTTGTGAATTTGTTTTCTATATTTTCAACTTTATTCTGATCATTACCATTCAAACTAGAGCTTTTAGCATCTAATATATTGTCATTATTGTTTTGTGGGCCTTCATGGTAGTCTTCATTAGTACTAACATCCGAGCTTTTCAGGGCTCCTTTTCGGAACCATAAGGTGTTTATAGCTGTTGATATTGAAAATATCATTTATCACAAAAGTTTATCATTTATTTCTTAATATTGTTTAAAATAAAACATACTATCGCTAAAGAATGGGTTTTTTATGGATGTGTGATTAGCAAATTTTTGAAGGAAGAGGTGGTTGTTGATAGAAAAAGAAGACTGAGGTAACTGGTCAATAAAAAGTTTTGACTCCATGTCAGATGCGTTCTCAGAAAAACAGTTTAGAAGCTTTTGAGAAAAGCTATCTGAATAATTCACAATCAAAATTTATATTAGAACCAATTAATTTTAAATGGACGTTGAGAAAAAAACTAACCTTTGTTAGAAGCTTTTGTTTTGAAGGTTTCTTTGGAAATATTTAGAACGGTATCTCCAAAAACAAAAAAATTTTCGTTTTTATTGAATATTTTCACTAGTTTCTTTCCCACCCACAAACCAATATCTTCAGCGTGGTTTAGTTTTTTATCTGTCTCACAATTTATCGACACCATTTTTGAATTATTATTTTTTGTATGTTTTTCTTCTAATTTAGTTTTTATTTCGGGCTGGTTTTTTTCGTTTATGTTGTCATTGTAATTTTCATCATCATTATCATAACTGAGATAAGTGACTTTTCCGAAACCATAAAAGTTGTTTCTTCTGAACAAACCCTTAAATTAGAAAACGAACATAAGTTGAAATTTTATCAAAATACTTAATAAAATATAGATAAAAATTTCGTACCAAACCTCATAAAGACACTCATGTTCCCTGTTGTATTGCTTTCCAGCTCCTTCCCTTTCGTCCATGTATAATGTTCCTTTGAAGGTACATCACCATAGTTTCATCGTAGGTCACTCAATGTTTCACAATAACTAATATTAAGATGTTACGTATAAATTCTGATTATAAGTATTTCAAGCATGAAAAACAATAGATGATTTGAATTCTTTTTACCTTGATAATAACCACCATCGGCCCATTTGTAAATGCCGAAGCCATGTAGATGGTCCTTACAGAACTCCCCTTCATACGACTGGTAAGTATTAAACAGTCATAAGCTAAATATTCCTAATTATATGGTTAAAATAATTTTTTGAATAGTTTAAATGCTTATAATTAATTAAAATGTTGGATATTTGAAGGTTTTTTACAGAAGTTGGTACTAATTTAATAATTAAAGATGAATGCTTTTGAAAATTAAATAATAGATGATACAATTATTGATGTAAGAGAAACTGAATGATTATTAAAACTGTGCCAAACTTTATTTGACACTATTTTATGTTATCAAGCTCACTTGATAATCTAATTTTTCATTGAAGCATATTCGATTGGAATCTTTCTCGGTTCAACTATGAAAAGTGTATTGAGAAATTTTACTTTTTTTTATAACTCATTTCTTATAAATAGAATACTGATCATACAACAAATCATTATTTTTTAGTCCATTATCAAAATCGAATATCATGAAATGAAATTTCAGACAAGTCAAACATAAATAGTCTTCATTTTTGAAACCATTGATTGAATATTGAAGATTTTGTCGGTATGACTTATTCAAAAATAATACTTTTTATGAGTGTAATCCGTGCAGTAAGCAGGATATTATGAGTTGTAATTTTTTAAAGAATAGATTATTGGCTTCAAAGCTGCATTTTATTTGAAATAAGATTTTTATGACGGGTTTTTAACTAAAAAATAACAGTGCTTTTAAGAAGAAATTTAAATTATCCCTGAATAATGTAAAGTAAACAAGAATTTATAAATATTTTTCATTTTTTATAGGTTATTGCATTTTTAAAATAATATTACTGACACGAATGAAACATGAATACAAATTAAATTTTAAAACTTTTCAAACCCAAAAATCTCTGAAAAGAGCCAAAAATATAAGCTAAATTTTTTTTATATATTTTACGTTTTACTTTTTCCTGGAATAGTCGATTTGTTCCCACGCATTTTATCGTTGTATCTTTACAGTTATAATTATCGATAAGCTCGCTATAATTAAATCTCTGATTGGTTTGATAAGGTTGGAGGTATTAAAACTTTAGTTTCATTTTTTTGATTATTTACTCATTGTGAATTATTAATTTTTAATAATTGTAGATAGAAGGCCGTTAAAATTTTGAAAACTACATTTAAAAATATCATTTTAAAAATAAAAATTAAAAACAGCAAAATAAAAAATAAATTTTGATAGCATTTCTAAAATAATTTTGTTTATTACTTTTTCGACAACGATTAAAAATAATGAAAGAACAACTTATATGAAACCCACATCGCCATCAGGCCATTGCTGTCTGCCCAGACCATCTCTCGCGTTTCTATTGTAAGATCCTTCGTACTTCTCATCCAAGCATTCCACCTCCATCTGTAAGCCTTTCGAATAGATGTCAACTTTATGAAGAACCTTATGTAAGTATTTTGAATTTTTTTCATAATGGAAAACTATAATAGGGTTATCAATATCAATAATTATGAAAATGTTTTTTTATTGTACACATAATAAAGCCAAATTGAAAACCTTATATTATTCTTTATTCTTAATCATGTGATGATGTGTTACTAGATGTGTTAATTTTTTTCTTTCATAAGCACAATATTTAATTTATTCCTTTCAAGACAAGCAAAAAACTTATTGACATAAGGAGTTATTGGGAAATCCGTCTCTATGGCAACTTATACTTCAAAGTAGACATTAAGCAAATGTTTAAAAACGGATTCGAAAAAACAAAAACTAGTTGAGCCTTCAAAAACTCGATTTATCAAAAGAAATTTTAAAAATTTATCAAAAACGAAACTTCTCTTTTTGTTATAGAAGCTATTTCACGGAGAGTATATTTTTTAAGCTTCTTGTCTCATTAGCCGTTTTGCCTTTCGCTCAAACTTAATCTTGGTGTGTTGTATTATTTTACTTTTAATAACTTTGATGGGTTGACTAAAAACTAATTAAAATGCTCTGAACCAAAATTCTCTATAGTCATCAACAAATGCTATACGGGGTTTTATATAGTGACATGAAATTATAAAAAATCTTCTAAAGCTTTTATCATATTCATTTTATTTCATTCGTCTTACATTTGACACGCCGTTTATTGTCTCTTACTTCATTCTAAAACCATCTTTTTTTGATACATTTTTATCTCCAACCTAGTTCTTTACATTTTAACCGCATCATAATAACATTTTCTGTCAGTAGCAAAAATAACAGAATAAACGTGGAAACCGCAAGCAGTGAACTAAGTTCTGGCTTATAATAGAATCAAATGTTCTTTTTTTATAATAATTTGATTCTAACTAAAAACAACTTTTTTAGAGCAATTTAAGTAACTTTAACAAGCGCTTGAGATAAACTCATCAAAAAATGAAATTTTCTTTATAAAATGAGTATTAAAAATTTTTTTTATATTCTTTCAAATAAAATATAAAAACTATCGAAAACTATTCTAAAAGTGTAACTTTTAACAAAGTTAAAAGTAATTTTAAAGTTCAATAACTATGGTGCTCTTTAGACCAAAAATTATATCAGTGCAAAATAAAAATTTTGTGTTTCGTGGTTGTGCAACACTGATAAAGTTTGGATCTATTCAAAACTTTAATTTTTGTTATTTGATAACAATTATAGAACCAACATAAAGTACCTATAAAACAAATGGAATTTTTTGAAAAGGAAATTCGAATGAATATTGTAAAATAAATTTGAAAAATGTTTTGGACTTATAAGAAGTATAAAAAATATTATTCAGAGAATACCTACAGCAAAGCAACTTGGCTACAGATCACTTTCAAAAAAGCTTACCAAAGTTGCCTGTTCCTAAATTGGAAAACACTTGCAAAAGATTTTTAAAAGTGATTCAACCATTGGTTAATGAAGAGCAGTTTGAAGAAACTACAAAAGTTATTGAAGATTTTCTCTCTAATGAAGGACCTTGTTAGTATCTGCCCAATGGTAGTTGTAATAGTATACATTATCAAATGATGAACTCTCTGAAGTTTTCAAATAAGTTTTTAGTGTTGTTTTAAATATATTTGTAGTAGGCTAATTGATACCAAACATAGTGTAAGCTTTTGTACATATGTTTGCTCATGTTAAAATTAGTAAATAAACTTATGTTAATTATAAGATTTGCAATCCAAATTGCTTTCATATGACAAAAGACTCAAACAGTCCAGTTACATTGCAGGTTCAAATATATTTTCAAATTATTGTGTTATAAATTTTTAAAAGCAGTTTTTGGTTATGTGATTCAATGAATGAATTTTTATAAAAGCATTCAAATATTTTAATTCAATTCCACTCTAGACTTAATTTGTTCTGCAACAATTACAACATCCCATAATATTTTTTCTCACTAATTATATTTCCTTGTTAATACCATAATTATTACTACAATTATTTTTTCATTACCGCATTATCACCATCTCTTTGTTGCAACCATGCACAGACATATGGCATCAGATGTACTGGTCTGACAGAAGACCACTGCCCATTAACTTCAACCCTTACCTCATCTTCAAGCCTGATCCCCCTCATATGCAACAAGTGTTTTATCTTTATTGTTTTTCATTAGATTGACTGTTATTTATCATTGTGAATTTTTTGGTTTTCATTGTAGCATTTAATACTTTTGAGATTTGTTTTTTGGCGCCAAAGATCATGTTAAAAAATGTTAGATTCTTTGGAAAATGGATATTTAGATGGTAAAACATTGAATATAATGATATGATGAGGTAGAATATGCTATGCAAAAAATTATCCATAACTGCTTCAGTTTTATACGTTTAACACAGTATAAATGGGACTAGAGACGATGAACAATGCTGATGATGTTATAGTAAATGCACACGTTAACTGTGCAGGCCCTCAGAGCGACCAACCTCATAGTGAGTTGCATTAGGATGCGCAGATCTCTGCAGGAGAATGTGTTGGAGCCTGAATTGTATGGGCGTAATGTTGATGAGGACTTTAAACGAAATGTCAGGTTGTTTGCTTCAATGTTCTTTATTCAAGTTCTTATAAAATTATTTTTATAGCTGATTGATACTCAGATTTGATAACAATGCTAAGTTTATTCAAAAATGGTTTTTTTATATAACTAACAATGAAAATAATTTTTGGTTTAATTAAATTTCATACTGATTTTTGACATATTTGCATTAAATCAATAAGTAAACCTTAATCCGTTATGGCAAACAGTCTACTTACTATATATATCATTCAACAGAAGGTTGCCTAGATTCCTATCAACTTATTATGCACATTGGAACAAGATCATGCCTCTAAACGTATCCACTCACAAATACCTCTTCAACTCCTGCCGGATACCCAGGTGTGTGTATGGATGTGTATTATATGAGCAATCGTTAGGAGTGTTTTTTTAAAATATTGTACCACACTTTTGGCGCATATTTGAAATTTTATTGTATGGAAAAAAACGTCTATATTTTCATAGAATAGTATAATAAGCATAACAAGATGATAAATAAAAGTTTTTGAAACAATTTTGATATAAAAAATATTAAATAATTATATTGAAGCAAGACCTTTAAAAGCACTTTTTTATGTACCTTTCATACTTTCTATCTCAATTCAAGGTTTTTTTATAATGTAAAATTTGTGAAACAAAACTCTTATGTGTTATTGATATTTCAAACACATTGCTTTGTACTCAGTAGCGATTCAAAATAACAGGAAAGGTATGGATCAGTTTCAGACAGATCCAAGCAATAAACAGGTAATATTAATGATAACTAACAATTTAACAATAAGGATTTTTAAATAAAATAAATAGACTTGCTTAAGTCCAACCTATGCTGGTAAGCAAACGGACATAAAACAATTTATGAATAAAAAAAGTAAAATTATAACAAAAATGGCCAATTGTATAAGTAAAGTATAGTTATCACAGTTTGCTCTCACTTGAGCTGCTCTTAACGCTGTGTAATTGTGAATTTTTTAGGAATATAACATGCGTCAAATACTGCTTTGTGTAATCTTATAGTTACGCAATCAAAATTCCTGGTTGCTGGGCAACTTTCATAGCATGTCAGTATTGGAAGGAGGTTTCAACATAAACTTGTTCTCCCTCTTACTGTATTCAAACTTGTTTGAATGTAATATATTATTTTTTTAAATATTTTTGGCATTCAAGTTTTTTTATTAAGATCAATCTTGTACTCTTGATATATACGAAAGCTTAAAATTTTTTTTTTTTTTATTGGAAATCTCATGATTTTATGAACTTTTTCATGACAGATTACTGTTGTTTGTAGGGGCGTGTTTTACGTTTTTGACGCGGTACAGGATGATGGTTAGTTTTATTCAGTTTGTTGAACATTTTTATTGCATTAAAATAATGGTGTTTAATTTTATACGGTGTAGAGTTGATGACATTATACTCTTATTGGTTGATTAGCTCAAAATTAAGTTTAGTAGAAGAATTCTTAAGCTAGTTTCAAGAAAGGTTTTTCAACGATTTTTAATAATCTTAAGTAGTGTTTTCTATAAAACTATTTTCTGTATTATCTTATATTATTTCTAATTACATTAAAAATAAAAGGAAACATGCTGAAACCCGAGAAAATCTTTGAAAACATACAATACATATTGGATGACTCAATCAAGTCAACCGATTCTTCTACATCTCCAAACATTTATAATAATATAGGGTACTTTACTTCACTCAATAGAGATGAGTGGGCTAATGCAAGAGATAGGCTACGTTTGTTAGGTTGGTAGGGAGTTTTTGCTTATAATTAATATTTTTTTTTATTTTTCAAACATGATTTCTATTGTTTGTTTTTTTTGAATAGTTGAATTTTTTTCATTGGGAGTTTTCAAGTTCCAAATATATCTGTTTCTTTGTTTTATCAAAATTATAATTCAAGCATTTAAAATAATTTGTTGATAAAACGAATTTTATTAAAAACGGTTTAATGATGCCTCAAAGTATTTATTCTTGTATAAGAGTTACATATATACACGTTAATAAAAATTTTTAAATTATCAAGTCATGATTATTAATTTTAAGGCAATGCAGAAAACATAGATAGCATAGAGAAAAGTATAATTTTGGTATGCTTGGACCAGCAAGAAGATGGAAGTGATACTGATAAAATGATCAAGTCATTCTTGACTGGCAATGGTGCAAATAGGTGGGTGCAAATATATCTTTTAAATACAATTAAGATTTAAAGCAAATACTTTTATTAACTGAATAATAACACGAAGCTTTTCGTAAGTTAAACTCACATTATCAAGTGTATAAGCTTTAAGACGTTAACTGCCATGGGAACATCATTTAGTATTAATTTTTTAACGCTTAATAAGAATAATGAAAATAACATTTTTCCTTATTAAAATAAAATTGGCTAAAAACTATTAGAAAAAAAAATTATTTAAATAAAGTTACAATTATCAAGCCAACTTTATTTCTGCAGTCAAATATTAATAAAATTCCTTTCTTCAACAAAAAGTCTCATGTTTAATATTTCAATCTAATATTTTGTTTAATTTGGAAAATTTTCAAAAATTTCGTTTAAGTCATCTTTATTTTTAGAAATGTTTTCCTAAAAATTTTAGTCCCATAGGTTTATATAAATTGTTATCACTCAAAAGCCACTTGCTATATCAGCAGCTCAAAGTTTAGTGCAGTCTTCACTGTTCAGTCGGCCCCTATAGCTCAGTGGTTGAGCATTAGACTAATTATCTAAAGATACCGGTTTCGGACCCACGTGGACCGACAATTAGTAGCCCACATGAAGTAGCGCCCTGTGGAACCAATCAATTGCGCAACCGAAACCCCAAATAGGGGTGATCAAATGATCGACATATTTTTTTTACGGTTTATTATATTGTTCAAAAAAATTTCGGTTTCAAATTCTCATTAGTTTAAGGTGAAACTAAAGTTTTAAACTATCATCATCAAGTTTGTACAAATTGTTAGACACTATAGCTCAGCTGGTAGAGCCTTAGACTAACTATTTATCTGAAGTTACCAGATTCGATCCCGTGTAGCCAACTATTAGCACCTGTTCCCTAATGTGTTTTTGTTAAATTAAATTTATAGCTAGCACTCCGAACTCTAAGTAAAAGTGCTTTATAAAATAATAATTTAAAAATGAATATTTAATGCAGATGGTTTGACAAGAGTGTCAGTGTGGTAGTCAAGGCGGATGCTACAGCAGGAATCAACTTCGAGCATTCATGGGGTGACGGTGTTGCCATGCTGAGGTAGCTGGTTGGTGGCCAGATTCAAATTTTTAAATAGTTTTTTATGATTTTTTATCGGTTTGGTTTTCCGATATACAATTTGATTTCATGTAGGTGTACGGTAGTGTGATTTTTTTACTGTAATAAATGGAATCAGTTCACTATATCTTCATTTTATGACTTCAGTCAAACATCAAACCTTATTTTAGATTTGCTTTCTAGGTTCTTCGAAGAAGTGTACAAGGACTCATCATGCAATCCTTCTATCTCTTCACCACCAACCAAGCCATCTAATCTTCCTTCAAGATCTATCAAGAAATTAAGTATGCAACATGCTCTCAACCTATACTAAATTTTTTCAATTTTCACCAAAACAGTCTATTTGGCAGTTTTTTTAGCAAACATAATATTGTCAATAAACAAAAAGATATTCTGTTAGAATATTTTGAACTCGATTACAAATTAATCTTCTATTATGTTAGGTAACGCTCTACATTATACCACTCATGGTATTTCCAGGAGATTTCAATATCATATTATTTACATAATGCCCATAAAGGGTGGAAGCTGACCAGCGATTTGAGTGAAAAATTATCAAAAGCCAAAGTGGACTATGATGACAGATCGAACAGCGTTGAATTAAAGGGGATGCAAGAAAATGTCATCAAAAAGTCAATGCTAAAGAATCTCGATGCTGACTCTTTCGTGCAGCTTGCTCTCTTGGTTAATTATATCTTTCTATTTTTAATACTCTCAGTACTCTCATCAATAATAGGGGATTATATAGTTAAAAGGTTTATAATGCATTTCAAACCTGTCAGAATCAAATAGCAAAAATGATTACAATAATTATTAAAGTGATTATATAAAATAAATCATTAAAAGGTGGCCTACAATGAATACAAAGGCGGTAATACAGTGCATAAAGGAGTGGGAGGTCTGCCCATCCTACCAACGGCTTATGAGTCTTGCAGCACTGCCATGTACAAGCATGGAAGAACAGAAACATTAAGGTTGGAGGGCCGAGAGCTGAACGTTTCGATTTTTTTATGAATTATTTTATTGTTAGTTAGTATTTTGAGTCGTTAGCTTATGAGACTTGAGAAGGTTTTCATGGCTTAACATATAGATATCAAACTTATCATCCAAAAACCATACCTTTCAATGAATAACGTTTCACAATAAACAATAGAATCGATTATTTTTTGAGGATGTTCAAACCTTGATGATTCAAATACACAATCCATTCAAAAGCCATAGTTAAATTACTTCAATTTTTATAAACACTTCAGACCAGCTACCAGAGAGATACAAGAAGCAATAAAGTTACTGGCATCCACAGATACAAGGGGAGCTATGCAGGCTGTCCAAAAGTGCTCAGTTAGACACTCAACACTGGTCAGAGAAGCCAGAATGGGTTTGTATTGCTATAAATGTTTAGAAATATTTGTTATAGTTTGCATCTCTTCTTTAAGCTTTTTTTTAAAATTCTCTTGTTTAAGGGATCACTGAATGTTAATACTACTATTACTAGTAGTGTTACTACTATTTTTACTACTGGTATTACTAATACTACTATACTATTACTACCGCTAATACTACTACTACTACTAATAATAATAACAATAATAGAAAAAAGTTTCAAGTTAGTATGTTTTCAATAAAAAATATTTTTTTGAGAATTTTCAAACAAAAATATTATGGCCAGTTCGATTAGCGAAGATTAATTAAAATAATATATTCAAGAACCAGAGAGCTATTGTTTTATTATTGAATCTCTGATTGATGCACTGTTTTACTTTTATATAGTGCTGAGGAGAATGACTAAGATGGGTTTTAAATAAATTCAACTCCCTTTGTTTCACAACCCTAAAACGCTACAGGCCAAGGAATCGACAGACATCTACAAGCATTGAAAGCCATGGCAGGCGATCAAGTGCTTCCCTTATTCTGCCATCGTTCATATCTTCTGCTTCAACAAAACATCATATCGTCTTCTACACTGTCTTCTGACTCCATTTTTGCGGGAGGATTTGCTCCTTCCTTTGAAGAGGCCATTGGAATTGGTTTGCGAGGCTGTTGGTTATGTAGTTATCAATATATTGCTCGCTTAGAATGCAGTTATGATATTAGGCTCGTTTGTGGCAAAATGAATCAAGAATAGTTTTATTTCATTTATTGATGCTTTTTCATAATTAAAAAAAATGTCAAATCTGCCCGCTAGAATTTTATTTTCTAGAATGCAATTGTTTTAGTTGACAGTCAAATACATAATATGAAGCAATCTGTAAATCAAATCAAATACGAGTATGATTATAGTGGCCGTAATTTCAGAAATTTCTAGACCACTGTGTATTATGAACTTTGAATGCAATGTAATGTAATGTGAGGCTTCCTAGATATGGCAATTTCAAAAAGAATTATGCAAGTATAACTAAATAAAAAAAAATAGAAAACTAAGATTATAAGAAAGAATCCCTAGCATAACCATGGCGTTCCTAGCGATACTTGGTTAGTTTGTAAGTATCAATAATCCTCAGATTTGGACAGCTGAACCCTCTTATGGCCTAAACCCGTTAAAATATCATTAAACCCCTTCTCTTACCAAGATATAAAAAATCGCATTGAATTCTTACTAGTAATATATGGAGCATAATATCTATGAAAAATGTCTTCATTTTGTTGATGAACTTGTTTTTTTATTATATCAGCGTTTTCATTAACGATGAATTTTTTTGTCAATAACCATCTTTCAAACTGTTTTTATCAACCCAAGAGTCCTCGATAAAAGGTCCCTTGTAACATATATGTATAATTTTCAAAGCGTATTTTGATATTAGCGTATTTTTTCATAAAAATTGAATTCAATTTAAAAAACAACTATTTGATATTCAGACCGATAGTAGTACCAACAGTTAGTTCATTACAAGATTAATTTATACTTCTTTGTGAATTAGACTTCTTTTTTTGAGAATGGCAGCATTTTCAGTAGATTTCTTCAAAAAAACAAAACTTCCCAATATCACAATGCATTTTCATTGAGAGAAGTGATGAAATAAATTGCAACGAGAGTGAAGTTATTTAGAGTTGTTATGAATTTTTAAATTTTTCATCAGTAAATACATGTTTCAAGTTATTTGATCTCTACAAATTCACCAATATGTTTGATTCTGAACATGTTTGTATTACAGGGTATCGGCTCACAGAGGATGGTTTTCTGGCCACTTTATGTTGTCATCTGCCTCACAACAACATTGATGATTATATTCATGCCCTCAAAAACACGTTTGAACGCTTGAAAAAATTGCTCGAAACACATTATTGAAACACTTGTCACTCAAAAAAATAAGTTTTATTGACTTATACCGAAAATTGACTTGATAAAAGATTTTGATGTCAGCCAGAAAAGATATTCTTATGATTTTACAATTTTTTACGTCGATTTATGAAAGAATTTTAGTAATTTTTTTGAGCAAAATAAATAGCTATAATTTTCAATAAGTTTAGCCTTATCATAAAACATTAGCGAAAAAAAAATTATAGCTATTTATTTTGCTCAATAAATTTACTAAAGTTTTTCCATAAATCAACGTAAAAAAATTTTCAAATATTTTTATGATTTGTTTTTTGAGTTTTTGATTATTTATTTACCAAGTTCTTGTTTATTTATTTTTACCAAGGCATACTTCTCAAAAATATTATCAGACCATTTGAAAATTTTTTTTGAAAGTAATTTATAACCATTTGCTTAAATCGAAGGTTAAATACAGATACACATCCATTGCACTGTTTTTTAATTTTATCAAAAATATATCAACTAAAATTTTCTATGTTAGATCTTGCCATAGAAAGAGTATTTTTTTTAGCGCACAGTCATCAATTCAAGATTGCTTCAGAGGCGCAATAGTAGGTTTTATAATTATCAATATATTATTCAAATGTTACATATAAATTAGATCGCGGCTCAATGATAGAATCAGTCACTAGTAATGATTTCATATTCCAATCAAAATTTTTATTCAAAAATCTCTCAGTGTTTTAGTCATGAAAATAGCTTGTCTAGCTAAGTTTTCTTTGCAGTTTCAAACAGTTTTCACCTGTTATCCACTTTTTTCAGAACTTCACCAAACCGTTTTTGTTCAGCTTTATTTCTAGTTTTAAAAACAAATTTTTGCCCTCTATAGTCAATTTTATTAGATCAATTACCAAAATTTACGTTTTTTTAATTGCCGCTGCAACAGTATCACTACCAAAATGTGGTTAAATGTCTACACGATTCTTGTCCAATCATAGGCAGCATCAGTTGATTCCAACAAGTCTGCCTTAATTTCTGTAAGTCTTCACTACTATTTTCATCTCTTGGCAGTGTTATTTCTAATTTTGGTTTATAAAGTATATCAATGCTTATGAAAGAAAAATATTTTATCGTAGTTTTTTTTATATTGAAATGGAAACAAATAATTTGAAATTCCGCTTTTATTTCGAAGATAGAACATTTATTAATTTATTCACAGAATTTCACAAAAAACTACATGATTTTATATATGTCTGTATATATATGCAAACAATTAAAACCAAATTATAAAAATATTTAAAAAAATATAAATTTGAGAAACACGAGAATTAAGTGAATGTCACAAAAATGATATTGTATGAGGTAATGTTACTTTAGTTTATATGCTATTTACAATCGAATAGTTTAAATTACTGAATCATAATGCTTAACAATATGACTTATTAATTGTGAGAAAACGATTAATCTAATAATTTAACTTTTATAATGGTAAATTTTAAATGAGTTTTTAAATATTTATGATAAACGAAATTGATGAACTTTTGAAAAAATATACACAAGAAAAAAGCATTATATTGAAAATAAACTATACGTTAAGAAGTCACATTTAATTCAAATTTAAATTATTTACACAGAGAATTTAGGGCAGTATTTTGAATTAATCTCTGCCATTATATGCAACAATTGTCTGTGATAATCTTGTTTTCATCCATTATAATCGAATGCATTCGGGAAATAATCACGTTGAAAAGCTTTTTGTTGACGTTGACAAGGATGTAAGAAATGGTTGTTTTGTGTGGATGTTGTCATTTGTAGTTGGCTTTTTATTGCTTGTGTTTGGTTGATTAATTGAGATGCTAATGAAGAGTCTATTAGAGCGTTTGGTAGCAAGAAAGGACAACCAGCAATATTTTCAAATTGTTCTTGAGCAGGGTGATTCTGTTGTCTCAATGGTGCATGATTTGTTGATTCATTTTGGCTCTCCAAAACCTTCTTTTCTTCTTCTTTCATTTTTCTAGCTCGAGATCTTGTCACAATGTTGGAGGGAGGAACGATTTGTTTTTTATGAACTGGTTTTATGGCTCCATTTTCAACGAGTTTTTTGTTTTTCGGTTTTGATTTATTATGCGGAAAAGCTACATTATCAGTTTGTTGGAGTGAATTACATTGAGTGGTATCTATTTTTCTGTTCTTGGCATTAGCACTATTGAAGATGTTGATAGTGGTAAGATAATTAATATTGTTTCCATTTACATTGATGTTATAAATGGCATTTTCGGTGCGATCAGTGCTATTTAGGTTATCGTTGATGCAAAAAGGATTAACATTAGAAATTTGAGAAAAGTTATTCTGATATTTCGTAGGTGTTTTGCTGTTGTTATTGAAACTATTAGTGTTAGTTTTGACACTATAATTCACAAAGGCATTAGGAAATTTGTAAAGGTTGGTTATGTTGTTTGTGTAGACATTCTTATCTGCAGAACCATTCACAAAGTTTTGTTTCCGGGCGTATGGCTTTTTAATCTGATTTATAATATCATTATTATTTTTAACTTTATTGGCGTTATCATCTTTGATACTTTTATTTTTATCGCTTTTGTTTGATTTTCTTTTGTAATTGTTAGTATTGGTGCCTTCACAAATTGATTTCTTATTTGTTTTGTTGCAACTATTTTTCTGAGAAAACACATTTTTATTCTTCACGGCCCCTTTAGCAGTTCCTGCAAAATAATACGTATTTAATATTTGTTATTTATTATCTTAAATTACTTCATGCATTTGGAAAAACTGCTTGGAAATCATTTCAGATGCCCACTCAATTTACTTATGTTTTACTCAGCCTCACACGTGCAACAATGCTTCAAACCCAGGGAATAGTCTCTATAAAACTAATATTGTACCTATGCTATTATGAAAAATACAAAATTTTTTGTTTTTGATCAAACATTTTTATGCTTCAACTCACACCAGAACTCAAAATCACCGGCTCGCAAGATCGAGACATCTATTTTACTTGTTTTCACACTTTACAGCCAGAGCTTACACATGATTTTCAGATAAAAAATCCTTGTGATAGGCTATGATTCTTGAAAAGCGCAGCCCACTCATTACCAACATTCAATGCTGAAATATTTCTGTCTTGAGCTCATTTTGTATACTTCGAATAATTTTTTATAATACCAAAAAACGAAGATAGCTGAAGTATAAAAATTTTCATGAAATTCCACAGAAACACACAGACACACTATGAATTCACATACTTTTCTTGGCCTCCCCTTTGACCTTCCTCTTATTGCTTGCCTCGTTTCCTGTGTTCATCACAGTGTCTTCTTGACTATGTGAGTTCTCAATGACAATAACATTGTCCAGGTTATCATTCACGTTATAGGTGTTAACGTTTGCGACTTTTTGAGATTTTTTCGGCGTTTCAATCCCTGCTTTCATTCTATTAGCTGTGCCATCAGTAGGTGGAGTTGGTTGACCTAGAAGGCTGATGTTTCGTTGGTCAGATTCGTTAGAGGCTGGGTTTGTCTGAAAGTTGAATTTTTTAATATAATAAAAATTAGAAAAACGGATAAATTGAAATTAAAATATTTTAAAAAGCTGTTAACTTACTTCTGCCCAGTCAAAAACGCAGTCAAAACTCAGAGACCTGGAATCAAAGTTAACATATCATCTTATATTGTTTTCTAATGAGTAGTGGTTCAAAAAAATATTTTCAGAGATTAATTTGGAAAGATTAAATGGACCTTGAAAATATTCTATAAAAAACTGCTCAAGCGATTATGATCCATTGAAGACTTCACTATTATTAAGGAATAATTCAGAACGTGAAATAACAAGAAATTAATGTTCCGTGATAACGCATAAACATATCGAGAATACAGTTTCATCTATCAAATATTACATATTTTTTCCTACAAATTTTTTTTGAAAACGTCATACGTAATTAGAATTATAAATATTAACTAAACTAGTCTATTAAAAATAAACGATTTTATTAATTATTTATATTAAAAACCGATATTATAACACTTTTTTTAACTGAATAATAACACGAAGCTTTTTTAAGTTGAACTTACCTTATCAAGTATACAAACTATCAAGTATACAATTGTGTCTACTTGATAATGTGAATTCAACTTACCAAAAGCTTCGTGTTATTATTCAGTTAATAAAAGTTTTTGATAATCGTTTTATAGAGTCATAAATATTATAAAAATTATTTCATGGAAGTTTTTTATATGTATTTTCTTGCAAAACTTGGAAAAAAACAGTCTTTGAATACACTCAGTTTTTAATAACTGTTATATTGATAAACTCAATTTTATCAAGCAAAATTAGTAAACTAAAATATACCAATTCTTTATAAAGGCGAGCTTTATAGTCTAATGAATAAATGCATTCAAAAACTGAGATATATTGGAGTTTTGAAAAATGATAAGCATTATTATGGTACCTCTCCATTGAAAGATTGTGAAACAATCTTTTAAGATACACATAGTCTGGCTTCTCAGTGAATTTGAGGTCTCTGCAGTATCGGAAATATATGGCAAACTTATCTGTAGTGGCAGTGTTTAATAAACCATTATGAAGTATACAATATAATAACATGAAAAAAATATGTCAAAAAAATAAATCTCCTATCATAAGTGTGAACCAAAAAGGTTTCTCCAAGTTTTTCAAAAGTTGTGCAGTTTTCAAACATTCTACAGGCAATATAACCTCCATGTACCTGGAAAGCCAGCACACAGATCATCAATGGGGGTGGACATCTTTTTCTCCGAGATCTTCTCGTACTTCTGCAGCTTGGTGGTTGCTTTGAGGTTTTGCCAAGGAAGACTGCCTGTATAGTTGCATGAAGGATTGTGATGTAATGTAGTTGAGTGGACAACCAACCATATCGAATAGAGCATGATATAATGAGAAAGATAGGACTGAATTTTCAATTTTGAATACGTTCTTAGATATACAATCAAAAACTTGAATATAATAAGACTTTTCATTAGTTAATTAAATTGAAATTATTCATAATGATGGTAATAATAATGATAATAATAATAGAAATAATAATAATAATAATTACTAACTTAAACATTTTTATAATAATAATAGTGAAAAGGTTCAAGTTAATAATAATAATAACAACAGAGGTTTACCTCTAAGGAAATACATGAAGATGTATCCTAGAGACTCCATGTCATCCCTCCTACTCTGCTCTAGAAACATGAGAAATTATATAATGTTATATTTTGTATTATTAACAGTAATTTAATATTGGGTTTTATGGATATTAATATTATCCATGGAAACAATATTCATGTTTTATGATGAAGAGAACTTATCGAAAATTATTTTTTTTTATAAAAAAATGTTTCTACAATTAAGTCATTTTGAACTTGAAAATTGAAAAAAATAGACAGATACATTCATGAAATTTATGAACAATTAGCCATTAAAACGTGAATCATAAAAACACGATAAAATTTTTTTATATTAAGACAAAGCTTCCAGATATATTTTTCTATACCATCATCAGGTATCTAATTATTTACCTGATGATGATATAAAAAATACCTATGTGTTTTAAATAAAATCTATGGTGTTTTTATGGAATGTTTTTAAAAATACAAAGAAGTCATTTATTTCACACCTCTGCCTAGGTGGGTGTTGATACTGGCATACCTGGCTGTGCCCGTCAAGCTTTTGTCTTCCCTGGTGTCAAAAAGAGTTTCAAGTAGAATTATGTAGAACCAAAGAGCAAAAAACGTTGACGACATAAAGAAAGATTACGAACACAATAATTAAAGAGTGAGTGATGGTTTTTGAAATTTATAAATATGAAACACTAGAAATTTCTTTACAATGATGGAAAGGTCCCATTGTAATTTAAGCTGACCTGGTCAGACAATTATCAAAAATTATATTATTAAATAAAAAAGAGATTTCAAAATCTGCATAACTAAATAGAATAAACCAACAGATACACAACAACAAGATGAAAAACAAAGAAGTTAACTACCTATACGGGATGTGCACATGAGATCTGGAGTCCCTGTACTTCTTAGCCAGTCCAAAGTCTATGCTGTATACTACACTGCCTGTGTGGCATGTCATAATTGGGTTGAAGAGCGGGTATATTATAATGGGAAACCACAAAATGATGGAGATGATTTTCTCTGAGTAAAATTGTGACATGCTTAGCGTTTTAACGTTTTCTGCTTACAAAGGTAATATTTCAACAACCATTCTCTACCCTACACTATCCCCAGAGTATAAATTCAATATATTACATTATCTTAAATAATTTTTTTTTTAATTTAAGACGTAAACCGCAGATGAGAAGTTTTATTAAAATATACAAATTCTTAATCAATTCTAAAATAATCCAAGATTCTAAAAAATTTAAAGTTCATCTAATGATCCAAGTGGCTCTAAAATCTCATAAGATGGTCTCATAAATTAAATAGTCTAAAACCACTTATAATATATTTCAATAATATCAAACTTTTTTTTCCAATGCCCATGAGAAAGTTGTCAGGCTTGATGTCTCTGTGGATGTAATTCTTGTTGTGCACATACTCGATTCTTGTCAGCTGTTGTAAGCATTTATATGCTTTTGACTTGCTTAATGAAAATTATAGAACGAGTAAAATAAAGAAAATTACATACGAACTTTATTATAGCGTGTTTCAAAATCATATTATGACTAATGAAACAAATAATAAATAGGAATTCTGAATGGAAGTCACCATTTGGTCAGCTAATTGAAGAACGGTTTTGAGACTGAAGACCCGTTTGCAGAAGTTGAAGAGGTCTTCAAGACTTGGTCCTGTGGGTGGCACCGCAATTACTTGGTAGGTGAACAATTGGCAATGAACGCTTTTGAAAGATGTTTCAAAAAGTTAAACCATCGACTTGAAGTCATTTTTAATTAAAAAGCATAAATTTTGTAATATCCAAAAAAAAAATTTGTTAGAAAATATTTTGGTGTTGATATTTAATCGAAATATTGAAAGTATTAGTATGATCAGTGTTTTGTGTGTATATTCCTACGTTGGTGTGTTCAGATGTATAAAAAACATGGAAGATCTATATAAAATGTTACCTAGTAGTTCCAACACAAGAACATTATATTCGCCTTCTGACCCATACCATTTGATGGTTGGAAACCCCACTGTGTTAACATTAAAGATCATATTTACATACATATTATTGAATCCACTAAAATAGAAATTAATATATAAAAATTTTTGATATACTCTCCTTATTATCATTGTTTTCTATGATAGCATTGGTTGGATGATTTTGATCCTAAAACCTAGACCCAAGAAATTTTTGAAAAGTAATAAAATGAATGCACATCTACCTGCTCCTTGTAGACTTTTATAGATTTTGTTTTCAGATGAAAGAGTTAAATGCTTTGAATTTCGAGACTCAAGTTTGACTGCAACATCTTGGCAGCATGATAAATCTGTTCCTGTTACCATATGATGTATTTAATGAATTAATTCTATATCAATGAATAGAATTTTGCATCTGCAAAAGTTTAGTTATCTTTTTGCTTGAAATCAAGCATGTAAGACGACAAGAAACATCCTAAACAACAGGGTTAGAATGAAAATTTCAATATTATTCTTGAAACAGCCCAACCAAGATAGAAATACTTTGAAATTTAAATCCTGAGATAATATGATTTCAAACAAACTTTAAAACACAAGTATATATCTTGTGAGAGTAAGCCATGAAAAAATATTCAACAACTTCTATTCATGTAAATTCACATTCCACGAGAAGCAATGAGGTTCATTAGATTGATACAAATGAACATATACATTTGACATGAATCAGCAAACATAACACCATTTTTGTATTTTTTGTTTCTGAAATTAGAGCTCATAAAACAGTAAAAAAAAACCTACAACTTATTAGCATTTAAAGGCTAGTGAGAAAAATTCTTTAATGAAACATATTTATTATATTATTCAAATTCATACAACTAATTTGATTTTTTTTGAAAGATCTTTGTGATGGCATCAACAGCCTTGCTAACAAAAGATATTTTGAAAAAAAAGGGTTTGGTGAGTCTCAATGAAGCAAAAAAAAGTTGAAAACCAAAAAGTATGAAAAAATCATACTTTTATATATAAATGCATAATTATGACTTATCAAAAAATAATGAATAATTTAAATTATAAACAAGCTGTAGAAGAAATAAAATTAAATGATTCAAGGTACCTATATAAATTTCACCAAATGAACCACTTCCAATTTTCTTTCCTAGTCTGTATCTTTTGTTTATTCGAAGATCCATCTAAATGTTTTTATGATATGAATCAACTGAATATTATACATTTATTCTGTTATGTCAAGACAAAGTTAGTTGTGATATTTTGACAAATGCATTTGAAAAAATAAATAATAAAACATTGCCAAATAATTAAAAAAAGAGATAATCTTAAAATTTTAGTTTCATTATTTGAATTTAACAAAACTTAATCTGGGATAGTTATGTTAATATGAAACGACGAATAAAATAAAATGAATTTTTTATTAAGAAAATAGTAGTTAAAGATAAAATTATAAAAATAGTTAATTTTTTTAATCGTTCAATTAAAACAATCTATCGGAACGCGTCAATAAAACTTAACAAAGTTTAGGGTGTAAAATGCACAAATCCTAATTTGAAATGACAAAATTTACAGAATTTTTTTTAAAAACAATTGAATTAGAAATTTGAAAAAAACTACCGAACAAATTTTCGCACAAATGCCAAACTTATTTATTATTGTCTACAGTTAACAAATTAATATTTACACAATAAGATTCAAATAAATTATATTTTTTTGCTGAAAAAATAAAACTAAAAATTCATTTTTTCAACTTTACCCAAAAATCACTATATACCATAAACTATATCTATTTAATATTGTTTATTAGGTATTTAAATTCAAAACTTTAATATCGCTTATGACAAAGGCCCTAGAAAAAATAAAATAATAATTATTCAAAAACTATTTCAAAAAAATATTTTCGATTATTAAACTAAAAACAACTTATTGTTTTCATTCTTATCATAAAAAATTGTTTGTATAAAACTAGAAAATATCTTAAAACATACAATAAAAATATTTTTTAATTCAATTCAATTCGTTTGATTACATTTTTAAAATTATGTTTTTTAAACTAAAGAAATAAAAAGTTAACCTTTTCTAATCACTATGCATGAAAGTGGGTGAGCGTGTCAAGAAGAAACTTTGCAACCTGAAATTTTTCCTTGCTTTTTTTACTCATTCTCACATCACTAAAATGAGTGGTTTGTATTTCAAGTTTGTAATGATTTGAAAAATGAATTTTCAATTTTAAATATAGGTTGATTTTTTTAGTTGACGTTAAAGTTCAATCGATTTAAATGGATCTAAATAGAACTAGAATGAATTTTCATAAGTAACAGTTGATGTCAAAAAATATTTTATAGTTACATTTTTTATTCGTCTGAGAATTGTGATGATCAATAATACAGAACTCATCTTGTTCTTTACTGTTTTACAATAAAATTACCTAAAAATCTGAATCAAAACCATCAGGTAAAAAACAGAAACCGTTTTCAACTATGTTTTCTAGCTCAAAAACTAAAATGGCTTCAAGCTATAGCAGTGGTCCCCAACTAATGAATATGGCAGACCTGACAATAGCTCCATGTGCCATCATCATGGTTGGATTGCCAGCTAGGGGAAAAACATATATGGCTAAAAAACTTTCCAGGTATCTATCATGAATTTTAATTGTTCGATGTAATTACATATTTTTTGGAAAACATAGTATAAAGGATTTTTCACTAGCCACAAAAAAAATGTCAAACATTAGAGCATCCCTATCTGGGGTTTTGGTTGCGCACTTGATTGGTTCTGCAGGGTGCTACTTCATGTGGACTACTAATTGTTGGCTCACTCGGGATCAAACCCAGTTTCTTTAGATAATTAGTCTAAAGCTCAGGCACTGTGCTATAGGGGTCGATGATAAAATGAGTATATTCAAGAACACCAATAAATTTCATTAAGATACAAAGCTTTTCATTAATAAAGTAACATTTTCATGTATATTTGTTAATGAAAAGCACTATATCTTGATACAATTTATTGGTCTTTTTAATTATACTCGTAGTAAAAATGAGTTATAAGATATAAAACTCAGTAATTATTTATCTTTTAGAAATATTATTTTAAAAAGATTATATGATTTTCATAGGTTTGACCTTGTTGTAAGACTTCAAATATGTATCTTATTACAAACAATATTAATAGATTCTATAGACACCATTGACAATCACTTAGGAAGTTTTAATCCACTTCAGGGCTTAAGTTAATTTTTTGTTGTTGTATCAATTGGTATTTGGTTTCAACTCCAAAATAAAATAACTGCTATGATAAAATTCTGGCTATATTTAATCCTACATGCCTTTACTTTGAGAAAAATTAGAATAGAGCTTTATGTGCAAGTGTAAATGAAATTAAATTATTTTAAGAAAATAATGAAGTTTGTGGAGATTTATTCAAGATGAAGTTCATTTAAAAAAGTATGTAAGAATCTTTTATTGTTGTTAAATCATAAATCACACATTGTTTGTTTTGTTTCAATGCGAAATCCAACTGTCAATATTAAAGTTAATATCAACATGTTAATATCCTGAGATCTTCGAATACTAATTTGGTGGGGAAAAGTTTACTTCAATATCATCTGGTTGGCGCCAAGATTTTTTGTGCAAAGTTTTGTGGAATAGTATCGTTCTTCGTCACTTCTTAGTTAAAACTTAATGGACATTCAACAATGAAAAATAAAAATTTTTGAATAATTTATATCATAAATTTATATTAAACATCAAAAATCTTAAAATAAAATTAATAATATCAAAATAAAACAGGTATTTAAACTGGATAGGCCTTAAGACCAAAGCTTTCTCTGTAGGCGACTATAGAAGGAAGAAGGCTGAAACGTTCGAGGGGCCTATAGATTTGACTGGAGTGAATGAGAGCACTGAGGTTTTGATGTTTATTATTATTGAATCTAAGTGTTCAGTTTGAATTGTTTTTTATTAAATATAAGAGGTGTTTAGCTAATAAGAGGGGTTTAACTTGATTTCGTACAAGGCTACTTTAGTTGATAAAAATCTTTTATGGTTTTTCAAATTTTCAAATCTCTCATTTTTTTTCACCTCTTATTGTTGACGAAATCATCAAATTGATCAATTCCCTCCCAAATAAATTCTCACCTTTAGATATAATCCCTGTTTTCCTGCTGAAGCAGTTTTCTGGCATCTTCGCCTCCATTATATGCAAACTTTCTGCTCTTTCCTTTCCAACTTCATTCAAAACGGCGCAGGTAACCCTTTTACTGAAAAAATATAACCTAGACACCATGCAACCATCCAATTATCGTCCAATTTCAAACCTCAGCACCATCATAAAAATTTTAGAGAGGGTTGTTCTCAAGAGACTATTTTCTCATGTTTCTGTACTGCGTAACTTCAACCTTTTCCAGTCGGCGTATCGCTCTCATCACTCAACGGAAACTGCGCTTTTGTACATCACTGACAGCCTCCGCAATATCTGTGCTACCGGGTCTGCGGCCGTCTTAATGTCTTTAGATATTTCAGCAGCTTTTGACACCATTAATCATCCAAATATGCTGCATATCCTTGAAGACTACTTTCACATTTCTGGCATTGCTTTATCCTGGTTTCAGTCCTATCTCTCCGAACGCAAGCAATTTGTTAAAATAAGCTGCTCTTCTTCTACCCCTGTCTCCCTTCATTTTGGTGTTTCTCAAGGTTCTGTTCTTGGGTCCATACTCTTTTCTCTTTATACTTCTCCTATTAGCGAGATCATACAGAAGCACGACGTTTTATATCATCAGTTTGCTGATGATATTACTCTCTTTTCAGGAGCCTCTTACCTTGATCCTCATCCCAGCCTCACGAATATCTGAATGCATCACTGAGCTCAATCTTTGGTTTTCTAACAATCACCTCATGTTGAATCCTAACAAAAGCGAAGTGATGTTTGTCGGCAGTCCCATACTCCTTTCCAAATCCAATCTTCCTACTGAAGTTATCTTTGACGGCACTACTCTTTCCGTAACGTCCAAACTGAAGATACTAGGTGTAACTCTTGATTCTAGACTCAACTTAACACACTTTGTCTCTCAGCTCATACAAGCATCCAACTTTCATCTCCATGCGATCAGACAGGCACGCAAGTTCCTACCCTTTGACACTGCCGTTGCTCTGAATATCTCTTTAGTTCTTTCAAGGATTGATTTCTGTAACTCTCTTCTCTGTCGACTCCCGAACTGTCTTATTTCTAAGTTGCAATCTCTCCAAAATCGTGCTGCTAAAACCGTTCTTCAAGCCGACTACTATTCTTCATCTCGCACTTGTATCGATCGCCTTCATTGGCTGCCGGTCGCACTGTGAGCCCAGTTCAAGTTGCTATGGCTCACCGCTAACACCTTATATTTTAATCAGCCGGCTTATTTATATGACCGTCTTTCCATTAGACAGACTCCTGAGTCTCTCAGGTCTTCGAACTCTGGTTTATGGCTGCATCAGCCTGTCTCTTCTAACTCTTTTTTATATCACTCTTTCTCGCATACCGCCCCTCGTTTATGGAATTCTCTTCCACTTAATCTCCGTCTTTCACCTTCTCTTAAAGTTTTTCGCAAGCGTTTAAAGACGCATCTTTATAACCAAATTTCTCTCTCATAGCCCTCTTGATTAGAGCAGCGCCTCTGCAGCAAGCCTAGCTTGCAAACTGTGCGCCCTACAAATAATAAATAATAATAATAATAATAATGGTTTAAAATCTATGATATTGTTGCATAGAAATAATTATGTCTATGAACAGCACTTGTATAACATCCCTACAACCTCAGCTGCTTACTTAGTGAAGGTTGAATTTATAATTACCAATGAAATCTAAGTTTTTGTTATGATATTAAAGCTTGTTCTCTATTTATTGGAAGAAATTTTGAAAGCAAGCTATATATTCATCATTATTCATACAACTTTCTCATGATCATGTGTGTGATATCATCAATTTCTATCAGTTGAATTTTGAAATGTGGTCGTTAAGCGTTTTCATAACGTAAGTTATGAAAAACTCATTGTTTTTATAACCTTGGTTTTGTCTCACTTTAAACAAAACTTTAATACGTAAATTTTTAAAGTTAGATACATGTTCTACAAACTTTAAAAATATTTTTTTTCACATTGTTAATCTACAACCAAGCTAGCACCCTAGTCTGGCAAAATAGCTGGTAGGGCTGCTATCTTTTGCAAATCTACAACAGTTTTCAACGCATAACACAACAGGTATCGGAATTCTTTTCATCTTGCAAGAGTGAAGCTTTGGAGGATCTGATGGTCTATTTGAAGGGTCACCACGGGGAGGTAAGGGCGCATGGTGCTTATAACAAACCATTATGAAAAGGGGAATTACTCCGTTTTTATGATTATGGTTCCAGGGATTAGTTGGAAAAGGAAAGATGCTGACTATAATAAAATGATGTGATATGCTGTTTTTATTTAGTTTTGATGATTGATTTTTATTTTTAGTTAATTTATTTAAATTATTTCTATATAAGTTTTAATCAAATGGATTGAGTAACATTTGATACACATGGTATAACGCCGAATTGAAGTACCAAAATTTGTCAATGATTTAACAATGAAAATAATTGTATATTAGGTGGGTGTTTACGACACGACCAACGGAACGAGGGAAGACCGCAAGAAAATATATGATTACCTCACTCTCCAATGCGGGTGAGTTTTGCATTTGATGATTTCATTGTGTTTAGAGAAAGTTCTAGTATGCATCAAAATTGTTTATTTAGTTTGGTATCTTTAAAATTTTGTTTTGGTTGGCTAAAATTTTCACTGTTTTAACGTGTAACGGTCTTGATGGGAACCTGAGAAGCACCCATCTACGGCTAGGGTGCTCGGAGTTGTGAAAAAAGTTTTAACGTGTTATAATACAACAAGCACTGCTTCTGGAACGTTGTTTTATGTATATTCATCAGATTATTACTGAATATTTATTTCCACGATCAATTCAACCCTGCTGAAAACATTTATATGATGTATCTGAAGGCACCCTTATCAATGTAAACGTTACAGATTCAAAACCTTCTTTGTGGAGTCTTATTGTTATGATGATAACATAGTGGAAGAGAACATAAGAAAAGTGAGTTCACAATAGTTTTTAGACCATTGGTAGGTTCAATATGCACTAGGCCCTCAAAAATCCGGACATTTCGGTATCTGAATTCGTATGATTTATAAAAATATTTCAACGAAATTAAGCTTAATCTACTTTAGATATTTAATGAAAATTAAAACTGTTAGCAGTTTTTCAGCTAAGAATAATCATTTAAAAAAAAAAATTTTTAGCTAGCTAAATAGAATAGAAATACTTATATTAATTCATATCTATTCATTAGCGCGCATTTAACAAATTGCGACTCGTATCAGAAGCGATAACGGCTATTTTATTGAAATTCAAGTACATTATAAGTTCTTCGTTTTATGCGATACATCGGGACCAAAGTAGTTTGAATATCTTTCCATGCAACATCTAGCTGCTGGTCACAAAATTACTTCTCAATTACGAAATCTCATTTTGTTCAATTAGTTTATTTCAACTTTCTAAAAAAATTACTAATGTAAACTTTGCTATGTAAAAATTAGCACATCAGTCAAAAATTGTCCGCTTTTTGGCATACGATTTAGCGAGGGCCAATTTTATTACTTTACATACACTGAAAGTAAAATATGAAATATCTATTTTGAAGAGACACTTACTTTATTGAAACGAAGTTTTTCGAACAGTCGTTTCACCATCAGGTTATAAATATTAGAATTATCGGAATGTTATTTCATTTAGTTTTTTCATGACGATGGTGGTGGTGATTTCTTGATTTAAAACGTTTGCTCATCATACATTTTTTGATTTAAAACGTTTGTTTTATTGTTAATCTATGCATCAAAACTTCCAATGATTTTTTCATAATGATTCTCTACAAATGATTGCTTGTTGTTTTATATACGGAAGTATATATAATCAACCACAAATCACCAATTCAACATCTCTACAATCTCACCCATTCTTTATGAATCAGCTATTTTTAGACAAACCCATTTGATAATCACAAGGTGAAGATAAGCGGTCCGGATTACGTGAATATGGACGAAGAAAACGCTGTAAAAGAATTCAAAAACAAAATTAGGTCAATCAGTTTTGATGGTTTCAATTTATCTCAATATATTGATAACGTTCAAAGTTCTTTATATTTACTGTTAATTTTTTCTTCTATTAGTGTTAGCATTTCACTTTATCATTCATCATATCTCATTATTTCAGTAGAATTATACATTGAATTCAGTTGTTTCGTTTCGAATATATTGCTAATTAGTATAACTTCTTATAATAATCAAAGCTATACCAATTTATTTTCAGTTTTTACATGGCATCTATATAAGCCATTAAAATACATAAGTTAAGAAATGTCAAGATCTCAAGATAAAATTACTCGTTACAAAAAGCCACAACCTCCATATAAAGATAATCTTAAAAATTCAATAACGTCAATATTATCCACCACAATTCAAACCATCACCACCGACCCCCACAGCCACCTGCAGAAGGAGTATGAAACCCTGGATGAAGATAAGGACAGTGAGTTGTCATACATGAAGATCATCGACCAAGGCAGGATGTTCCTCGTTAATAAGGTTTATATGGTTTCCATTATAATCCTCAATATCATTTACATTAAAATTTTTGCTATGATTTTCAATATAAAGGTTGCTATGATACTCCATGTATATATATATATATATATATATATATATATATATATATTAGGTTACTCTATTATGATGTTTATCATAGTGATTAAAAAATAAAGATGATGATGAAAAACTTTTGCTAACGTTTCATGATGACTTAAACTTGTTGGCAATTATAGCTTTCAATTGTCGATAAATGTATTAAAAAATTTCTCAAATTTGATGTTTTTTGTTGAAAAATTTCATAAGAAAAGTATGCGATGTCTCTAAAAATAGCATATAAATATATAATATAAACATAATGAAATATACAATTTTCAACAACTACTTGCATCGTTTTTACAGCACCGATTCATCAGCCTTATATAACCAGGCATGCACGCATACAACCAGGTGCACGGACATGTGGAGAGCAGAGTGGTGTACTACCTGATGAACATCCATGTGCTACCCAGAACCATCTACCTCACTAGGTGCTTGTGTGTGTGTGTGTGATTGGGTGAAGTTTGGAGTAGTGATGGGTCGGATTAAAGGAAAATTGAGGAATTCAATACGAGATTTTTTTTTGCTAATGTGACTTTAATTAGTACTAAAAGGTTAACGAATAAAATTTTGTGTATTTACTAGTTTGAATTTTTTTATTCATTAAATTTGTTTAAATTTTAAAAAAATACTAGATTTTTAGTAAAATATACTTTTTAAATTTATTCGTATATTATTGAATTATATATATTTTTTGCATTATTTGTCATGAATTTCAATATACAATACTGTATTGGCAGGCACGGAGAGAGTCAAATGAACGTACAGGGCAGGATAGGTGGAGATGCAAACTTATCAGAGAATGGAATGGAGTATGCCAAGGTGAGTTCCACTCATGATAGCATTTATGTGGGAAGAATTCAATAATATAAATAACTGTGGACCATAAAAACACGACAAAACTTGAATTTTTTATTTTGACGAAGCTTTTTGATATATTCTATATCATCATGTAACCAAAAATGTATATAATTTAAAAGATAATATTATAATTTGGTTACCTAAAAAACTCAAGTTTTGTCGTGTTTTTATGCTTCACAATTTTGAGGCTAATTGTTCACAATAAAAAACTGATTTCTACCATTTGAACTTCAAGATATGACTACAATTATATACACAATATATCGAATAACGTTTTTCAGTTATGATTATTGAATTTTTCACTGTTTCACTATGAAGTTTTATTTGGGAATGGTTTATCGATAAAAACATTTTTTTATTATGATTCAAATGTTGGCTTGGTTGCAGGGGCTAGCGCAGTTTGTGAAGGATCTCAATAAACCTGATTTGAAGGTTATAGTTTTTGAAAAATACTTTTTAAAGTGAAATATTCATTTTTGATTTTTTACTAGTATTATATTGTACTAAAGTTTAAGTTTTATCTTGTATATGTTCAATACATTTAATTTTGAATGATGATGATGATGTTGAAACAAAAGCCACAATTATCGAAAAAGTTTAGCTTTATCATAAGAAATCAGCACAATTTTTAAAAACATTTATTAAAACGATGAAAGCTTCACTTTAAACACTGGATTTTTGTGAAAAGCTTAATTATTAAATCATAATTCATAACTCACAGTTCAAATCAATGTATAAAAATCATTTCCAACGTTAAATTTGAAAATAAATCAACAGTAAATAGTACAATCCAGCCAAATTAAATTATACTGTTGTAGGGTTCTCTAAAAAAATATTTTTTTCCCATACCAATTTTTCTTACACCCTGAAACCTTTTCCTCTCCCGCTATAGATCTGGACAAGTCTGATGCGCAGGACGATACAGACAGTGTCGGGCATCAGCAACGCTAAGGAGCATTGGAAGGCCTTGAATGAGATTGATGCAGGGGTCTGTGAAGGCATGACTTATCAGGTGGGCCTTGTGGGGTTTTGTTTCAGTATCAGTATCGTTAGAGTGTTTTGTTTTAGTTTTTGTTTTTATTATTATTTAATATGTTATTAAATATTTTAATTAGTTCTCTTTAAACTTTCGGGTAGGTGTCCATCAAGGTTCTGTTCTTAGTCTATTACTTTTTGTTATTGTGCGGGAAGCTTTATCTATTGAGTTTCGTACAGGTTGCCCTTGGAAGATCTTGTATGCTGACGACTTAATGGTAAGTGCTCAGTCCATGGATGAACTATTAGCGAAGCTGAGAACATAGAGATCGGAAATGGAGAAAAAGGGGTTGAGGGTGAATATGGGTAAGACAAAGCTAATGGTTTCTGGTTCGAACCTTGATGTGTTGAGGAAATCTGGAAAGTATCCTTGTGATGTATGCCAAGCAGGTGTGGGTAGAAATGCTATTCAGTGTGGAGGCTGCAGGCAATGGGTACACAAGAAATGCAGCGACATAAAAGACCCTCTAACTTCGGATCTTAACTTCCGATGCGCTCGTTGCCTTGGTACAGCACGGCCTGTTGATGGGAGATTAGTAAATTAAGTGATGCTTGGGGATGAAAAACTAGAAGTTGTCCCAGAGTTCTGCTATCTTGGAGATATGTTATCTGCAGGTGGTGGATGTGAGCTTGCTTCAATAACACGTTGTAAGTGTGCCTGGGCTAAATTTCGCCAACTTCTTCCACTCCTTGCTAATCGTCATTTATCATTATGGACCAGAGGCCGTGTTTATTTAACTTGCGTTAGAAGAGCTATGTTACATGCTGCTGAAACATGGCCCGTAACAGTTTCCACATTGAACCGCCTTAGACGAAATGAACTTGCCATGATTCGCTGGATGTGCAACATCAAAACGAATGATAACGTTTGCTCTCACTCACTCCTTTCAAAACTTGGCATTCAGGATGTTGAGGTGGTTCTTCGTACAAGCAGGATGAGGTGGTTTGGACATGTAGAGCGTAGCGTGGGTTGGATTTCTCAGGTGCGAAAGTTTGATTTAAATATTTGCAAGAAGCCTGGTAGGCCCAAAAAGACTTGGAATGAGCTCATATTGAATGATAAAAGAAAGCTAGATATGGTTTGTGCGGATCCACTCGATCTGAATGGAAAGGCTGACTTCGAGATAGAACTTTCAAAAGCCCAACCCTTGGTAAAAGAAAACGGGCTATAAAAAGGATTTGATTGATATTATAAACGAATTGAGCAAGGGTATTATGGTGTATTGCTTTGTTAGCACAAGTAGTTGAGAATATTTGGGTACCCTTGAGGTTGCACAAATAAAATGGCGATGTTTTTCTACTGCTAATAAATTTTGAAGATTATAATATTATTGTATTACTTTTATTCTCTCATCAAGGAAATCCATGAAAAATTTCCAGAAGAGTTTGCTTTGAGAGACAACGACAAGTATCATTACAGGTGAGTGGTGTGAGGTTGTGTGCTATATCTCCATGATTTGACTATTTTATATTTTTTATTTAATGAACTCAAAATCAATACAAAATCAATACGCCCAGATAAGAATATGATTAACGATCGGTTCAATAGTGTTGTAAAATTATTGAAATTGAGTATTGCAATTTTTCAGCTTTAAATAAAATTAAAATTATGGATCAACAAAGCTTAAGTAACAAATTTTTTTTTTTAATATTACTAAAAGAATCAAAGACTTTATTATTATTATTATTAATTCATTTGTAAGGTGCACAGTTTGCAAACTAGGTTTGCTGCAGAGGCGCTGGTCTAATCAGAAGAGCAATAACAGAGAAATTTGGTTATAAAGATGCGTCTTTAAACGCTTGCGAAAAACTTTAAGAGAAGGTGAAAGACGGAGATTAAGTGGAAGAGAATTCCATAAACGAGGGGCGGTATGCGAGAAAGAGCGATATAAAAGAGTTAGAAGAGACAGGCTGATGCAGCCATAAACCAGAGTTCGAAGACCTGAGAGACTCAGGAGTCTGTCTAATGGAAAGACGGTCATATAAATAAGCCGGCTGATTAAAATATAAGGTGTTAGCGGTGAGCCATAGCAATTTGAACTGGGCTCTTAGTGCGACCGGCAGCCAATGAAGGCGATCGATACAAGTGCGAGATGAAGAATAGTAGTCGGCTTGAAGAACGGTTTTAGCAGCACGATTTTGGAGAGATTGCAACTTAGAAATAAGACAGTTTGGGAGTCGACAGAGAAGAGAGTTACAGAAATCAATCCTTGAAAGAACTAAAGAGATATTCAGAGCAACGGCAGTGTCAAAGGGTAGGAACTTGCGTGCCTGTCTGATCGCATGGAGATGAAAGTTGGATGCTTGTATGAGCTGAGAGACAAAGTGTGTAAAGTTGAGTCTAGAATCAAGAGTTACACCTAGTATCTTCAGTTTGGACGTTACGGAAAGAGTAGTGCCGTCAAAGATAACTTTAGTGGGAAGATTGGATTTGGAAAGGAGTATGGGACTACCGACAAACATCACTTCGCTTTTGTTAGGATTCAACATGAGGTGATTGTTAGAAAACCAAAGATTGAGCTCAGTGATGCATTCAGATATTCGTGAGGCTGGGATGAGGATCAAGGTAAGAGGCGCCTGTAAAGAGAGTAATATCATCAGCAAACTGATGATATAAAACGTCGTGCTTCTGTATGATCTCGCTAATAGGAGAAGTATAAAGAGAAAAGAGTATGGACCCAAGAACAGAACCTTGAGGAACACCAAAATGAAGGGAGACAGGGGTAGAAGAAGAGCAGCTTATTTTAACAAATTGCTTGCGTTCGGAGAGATAGGACTGAAACCAGGATAAAGCAATGCCAGAAATGTGAAAGTAGAGTGGAGATCGCGTCCAGGATAAGAATGGATTTGTTGCGAGTGGAACAGGGATTGAGAAGGCCAAACTTCACACAAGGAAATGGATTTTGAGGGTGCATGAGTAAGGCAGGCCTTCATTGCCAGGCCGTACGCCCCATCTTAAGTCGCACTTGTTGCTTATACACCGGACAAGAAGAGGATGTGGTGACATGGTCATGACAAGGGCAATTTGATTTAAAGCAGGGAACACAGAAGGGAGGAGAAGATCTAGAACAGTTTTCAGACGGATGGTCTTTGCCACAGTGCTCACATACTCTAGGGTTGTGGCATTTAGATATATTATGGCCATAAGTCTGGCAATTCAGACATCTAGTAGGGTGAATGCGGGAGTGGAAAGGAAATCTGCCAAAAGGAAGATGTATATTCTTGGACTTGTTCAGCGTGGGAAAAACAGTGCTTGGAACTTGGATAAGCCAATCACGGGTAAAAGGATTTCGTGCGTTAGGCCTCTGTCTGAAGGCAGGGAGAGCGCTGGGATGAGCAGATGGAAAGAGGAGATTGAGAGAAGTTTCCAGTTCTTTATCCGAAACCCATGTCGGTAGACCCAGAACAATGATTGTTGGGTTTAAAAGAATTGTGTCATGGAGGCGGATGTTTGGAAGAGAGGAAAGAAAAAGTTTGTCATCTTTGAGTGAATCAGCAGAGTCAGCTTCCCAGACAACGGCATCAGTAGACTCACGAACATGCTTGGGAAAAGACTAAAAGGTCTGTTTAGAAAGGTTAATGGATGAAACCAATCTTCTGCAGAGCTCACTTGAAGTCTCATTTGTGGTGGAAGTAATTTTAGTCAAATATTTAGTTATAGGTGGAGTTTTCTTAATAGAATTTATATGTTGGTTGGGGGAAGTGAGATTTTGTTAGTGGGGGAGAAGAAAGGGTGTGCTTGTTTTTTGATTTGACAATAGTGCTGTAAGTAGGTTGAGATGAGTTAGTAGTAAGAATGGATGTGATTGAATTAGTTGGTGTGAATGATTCTAGTGAAATTAATGATGGAAAATTATTAATTAAACTAAGAGATGAAGTAGTTGTAGAAGCAGGAGATGGAGAAGTTGAAAATGATGCCATGCTTGTAGATGAAGTTGAAGAAGTGTTCATAGTTGTTGAAGTTGATTTTGATGAAGAAGATGGAGTTGTTGAAAAGAGTGGAGTAATTGCATGGGATGAAGAGTTAGTTGAAGAAGATGTAGTGGTCGAGGAGATTAAGGCAGTCGAAGGATATGTAGTGGTTGAGAAGACTGAAGTGGTTGAAGGAGATGTGGTAGTTGAAGTAAATGTAGTGGTCGAGGAAAGTAAAGTAGTTGAAGGATAAGAAGTAGTCTAAGAAAATGTGATAGTCAAGAAAAGTGAAGGAGATGAGGTGATCATAGTCTTCGGCTTTTGCCCTCTTTTTTTTGGAACTGAGGGTTTCTCAGACTTTATTAAGTTCAACACATTACTTAGTAACGTGTTGAGAGCTGCTTGAATAGAATCAATCTCGGAACAAATTATTTCGATGGCGGACATGTTATCGACCATAGATATTTCGACCTTACAGCTCGAAATATATTTAAAAGCTTTTTGTCAATGAAAAATTAAAAAACTAATCGTGTTTTCATAATTCACAATCAGAGACAACCTAATGGTCGACTTACATACATACTCATTCACTTCCTCAACATCCCTCTAGATACCCGGGTGGGGAATCGTATGAGGACCTGGTGGCCAGGTTGGAGCCAGTCATTATGGAGTTGGAGAGACAGGAGGATGTTATGGTAGGTGCTGTGTTTGATGTTCATGCGGTTGATCGTGTGTTTGATAAGAATGGGGATGATGATGATGAGGTGGAGGAGGATGAAAAAAGGATGATCATTGGACTACTACTACTACTAACGATAATTATAATCATTTTCCTTGTATGTAAAAATAATTACAAAATTGTTTAATTTTTTGAGTTCCAATATCATTGTGTTGTGTTTCATTTAATAAAAATTTTCAAAATTTTGAAGAAAAATTTTCATGATATATAAGTATTTTTTTATGTTTTTTAAAATATTTTGTTCAATAAGTTATCATTCGTACTATAATTTCAAACACACCACGTTTCCATGCTAGCATAAGTTAGTAACCACTTCTTAGCACCTTAGCACCATCCGCCTGTACTAAACCAAACCACAACTTGTTTGATAGACCTCAAAACTCATTAAAACCATAAGCTATAACTAACTTTAACCACCATCACCTTCAGGTGATATGTCATCAGGCAGTGGCGAGGTGTTTGCTGGCCTACTTCATGAACAAGCCCCACCATGAGCTGCCCTATCTCAGGGTCCCTCTGCACACTGTCATTAAACTCACGCCGGTCGCCTACGGATGCGAGGTTTGTTATTTTGTTTTTAATTTATGAATTTTTTGTTGGTCTTCTCATTTTTTTATTATTCTTACTTTTAGCTTATTTCGAGTTATTTCTAGGTTTTAGTACATTATGAATGTATAGATTTTTTATTTTTGTGACATCACTTTTAATAAAGTTCAAATTAATTTTTTTTTAATTCTAGTTACAAATTTTTCCATTCATTTCTTATTTTATGCTTTTCGTAACAAAAGCTTTGCAATTATTTGAAGATATATAAGGATTTTAATTAGTAATCATTCTATATGAAGCTTGAATATTTTAATGTCACTGAAAATGTAAGAGCACTGTTGGTACATCACATCACCACTAGGACACGCACAATCCGCATGATACCAACAACATCAATTTATTAGATACCACGGCACAAATAAGCATTTATCAACACACATACACAATCAAATCGCGATATTTATTACTATTGTATATAACCACTTCCACACACCAACCACCCAGGTTGAGCACATCAAATGGGACATCAAGGCAGTCGATACATACAGACCTCCTCCTGAAAACGTCCAGGTATTATTTGGGCTTCAGTATTTTGTGGTACTAATGAGAATTCAACAGGGAGGTATTTTATTCAAAAATCCACCTTTTTTTCAATTTTCTTTACCAATATTAGACGGATTCTTTTACTGTAATTTTATTATTAGTCTTTAGCCAATCGTCTTTTTATATCGTTTTTCAACTTGCTATTCAGAAGTAGTTTATCGACAAAATAATCCTGGATATAAGCATACAGTTTTTAATACTTTCATAGAAAAAATTTTGAATTAAAACGCATTGCCTAATATTGCTGTTTTGACACCAGGTGAACCGTACAGCAATGGAAGCTTTGGCCACGGTACCTCCCACTCCCGAACCCCAAGAATGATCTACCACTTAACTTATCAGTATCTCTTTTTTGAAACACCGGTACTCATTACTCTTCAGATGGATGGCTTTTAATGGTGGCAACCTTTGGTCGTATGATCAAATGCTTATCTAGTTGGTTATTAATAATTCAAAAACTAATGTAGTTTTTACTTGTTGAAAGATGCGAAGATTTTCGTTACTGGGTTAACATTATTAAGTACATGATGCAAACGTTGTATTGAAGTTTCGTATCTTTTAAAAACAAAAATTGTGATTACTCGTTAGTTTTTGTCTTATAAATTTTTCAAAACCCTCTTATTTGTTAGTATTATATTCTGTTCAATCTTCCGATTATATAAAATATTTCATGAGGTTGTATGAGATTTTTTCCTTGTTATTTATTGTGATATTGCATTTTATCAAATTATTATGCTAATTAAACATGGTGTGCAAATTTTTGAAGCCCATTGGATTAACTTATTAGGCAAATCAGAACCTTTTTAAAGTTATGCTTTAGTTTCTGGTGATTATATTTATCGGTATGTTTAATTACACGATGGCTTTATTTAAAATATTTTTACTTATTGATATCAAATATTTTGACATTTATATTTTATCAACTCAAAAGAGTATGCCTATCAAATATATCATATATTCAAAGTAAACTGCTCTTATTATAGTTTAGGAAAATGGTCAAAAATGTTTATATTTATCAACCACCTACAAGCCTAAAGGCCTTAATGTTTAATGAAAAAATAAACGAAATGATAAAGTTTTTATTGAAAACATCAACTAAACGTGAAAATTCTCCAACATTATGGCTGATCTTCAAATTTATAATCACAAATTCTAAACGATTGTAGTTAAACAGCTTGCCCCAAGATCTGTGTGTATGTTTTAATCTTCGAAGCGATAGACATATCGACGTATTTGTCTCCTATGGTTATCACCAAGCCTCCCATCAGCTTGGGGTCCACCTATGAATTATCATATAGTTTGTTTTTATTTGCACATAAAGATTATGATTTGGCAATTCCATTTGGCTGTATATTTAGTCATTTAAAGTAATGAAAAATGTGTTTTGAGAAAAAAAGTGTGCTTTTGGTGCACTTACATGCTTCACAAGCCATGGTAATAATAACAAGTTCCCATCAGCTCTTAAATTGACAAATAATCATGAGTTATCTACTTTTTCATTTGGAAGTTGTAATGCTTGAATCTCCGATTAAAAAAAGTAAAAAAAATAAGAAATATTAATTCAAAATTTTTAGTATAGGCTTTGATATATAGTAGATGATTAATGAAGATAAGATGTTGTGAAAAACAATGGTTGAAGGTTTATGTAAGAAATTGTAGAAAATAAATAGCAACTTATACGGTGGCAGGCAACTGAGGCAAAATAAGTAAAATTATTCTGTTAAATGTTTCAAAGTACAAAACTTATTAGGTAAATACAAAAGCTTCACATTGAGAAATAATCTCAAAAGTTCAGTTATTTAGAAAGCACAAAGTTTTTTAAAGCTTATCAAGGTTTAGTATCAAAAAAATGAAATAAACCATATTCAAACATGTATATTCCCACTTGCACAACATTCAATTGGTACCTTGGTTTCAAGCAGAAGCACTTCCCCCTTCTTGAGGAAGGTCTGGAGAACACTTTTCAAATCGTTCAACTGGGCAGACTCCAGAGGCTTGGCAGATGTAATGGAGCATGCCACTTCACCCCTGTGAGCTGCCATTGTGCGCTGGAAGGATGAGAAAAAGTTGTGCAACAGATTCAAACGACCATTCTCTGCTATTGATCCTGTTATTCAATTTAATTAGTGTTTTATTAAAAAACTGACAGTTATTGGTGCGTAAATAATAAGAAATGATTATTTGAAGGCTATTAAAGCAATTATTTTTTTTTCGAAAGATTCTTATTATAAATGAAACCTCAGCAAAACAAATACAGTTATGGCACTAACCAAAAAAATTAAGAGTGATTGGTGAGTAGTTGAGTTTTTCAAGAGTCTTCAACAGTACAGCTGGAAACCAAACATTTAATTAGCGTCTTTATTTTTTATATTTTCAAAGATTTTATTAAAATGTAAAGATTTTTCAAAAAAACACTTGCTAAGTGCAACCTTTCAACAGTTGATGAAGAAAATCAAATAATGTAAAAATTCTGGAAATTTCTTAAAACTATTAATAAATACAAAATGAATAACAAAAATCACAATGTTGTATATGTGAAAAAAAGGATTGAACTGAAGCTGAGAGACTTATGAAATAAAGAGACACATTAAAATTCAATTAGGTTATTTTTCAGAAAATAAATGTCTACTTTTTTTTTCAATCTTGTTGATGGCTGGGTTCCTGAGGTAATCTTTCAACTTAGCATCTTTTGACAAAATAGTCTGCATACAATGTTTTTATTTAATAATGCTTTTTCTATCATTATATTCTTGATTGAAATGATGAAAAACACAATTAAATAATATATCATTGATAGTACTGAATAAAAAATATAACACAAAATAAACTCTTTCTTAAAAAATGATTGACCAATTAAAAACAATGCTTACTTCGAAATTCTTAAGGTCCTTCTCAACAGCATCGAGTTTCTGTTGTTTGCTGGCAGCAGAATACAATGCATGGGTGTATCTTCCTTCAATTCCGAACAATGGAATTGGTGGCTGTTCAATTTTATGTAATTAACAAATATATATGAGCAAACCAAGTAATTTTTCAAGTTAAAACTATATTATTGAACTGCTTTATGATAATTAATCAACTTATTTCATATTATATAACCAATTAAAATCATTAATTCTATAACTATTAATAATAGTAATTTAAATATTTCTTAAACAAAAAAAATTTTAAATTTTTTGCCTGTTAGATGAATGCCTGTTAAAATTTATAAATTTTAACAGGCATTCATCATATTCAAAACTTGGAATGTTCAATACTATGTAGCTATTTTTCATAAAAACAACATCAGTGTAGATGAACACAAAAATAAGAGTACAACCACCATTTGTAATAACTTGAAAGAGAATTTTAACGGTAAGAAATATAACTACAAGTATGAAATATAGCTTATTTTGCTTCTATAACTTAGACTAATGATAATTTACAGATAAACAAATAAAACACTATCTAGAGAACATATATTGAAAATTTTATACTGAAACTCACAGTGACAAGCTTAGAAGTGGCAGCTTGAGCACTGAATGATCTGGCCTAAAATTATTGTATTAAAATGAGATTTTTTCTGCATCTGAACTTTGATTTCACTCAATTTAATACGCAAAAGATTTAATTTAAATAATATATCATATTATATATTTTAGAAAATTGAATATTTTTGTTTTGAATAAAAAAATAACTCACGACAGCGACTATTTTTGAAGAAGCCATTACACAAGGTCAATCCAAGATATGAAATAATTCTTTATATAGTTCTGGTTTTAAAAAATAAAAACTAAAAAAATACAATTTACACAGATTTTAGGTAAAAAAAAAATTTTATTTTATGTTTTGAATTTTGTTACTAAAACTGTGCTAAATTAAATCTTAAAAGTTAATTCAGTTATAAAATGATCAAACTTGAGGAATTCAGTCGGAGCGCCGAGTGGTTCTTCTCTTCGGTTTCGCACATAGATTCTTCGTGGTCTTTAGATCATAATAAAGTATCTTTTTTTTTTATAATTTTTGATTTGTTTTTCAATAAATTATTTGAAAATTAATTTATGTTTTTAGAATGAAAACTATGATTATCTCCGAAAAAAGTCTTGCTATTTGCGAACAAAAAATGTTCTTAATCAACTTTCATCTATTTTTGAAAATGAAGATGAAGAATCTATATTTTATGGAACAAATACTTACATAACTGAACACCACTTTATGTACAGCTCTAGTTACAGTGTTCCTATTGTGTTCTTCAACGTGTACACCAGAGGTTTTTCAAATTTATTTTTAATTGAAATGATTTTTCGGGATTGATGAATTAATACAACATAGACCCTTGTTTCTAATTTTGCTTTCCATCCAGATGGGTCAATTTTAAATTTAGAAGAAATTTGGAACCTTATTAGAACTAAATGTTTTACTGTTCGTTCAATGGAGAAAATCAAATTCTGGTCTTTTGTCACACAACAGGTTAAATTAATTAATCAACTTTGTTTAAGATTATTGAAGAATATAGTTATTTAAGGTCTTAATGTATTGAGTAATATTTAAAACAGTATTTTCTGCTTTTTATGGTTAGCTGCTATTATAAACTTTTATAAGTATCTAGTTTTAGCATTGTTATACTGGTTTGTAACAGAATACATGAAAAAAAATGATTATACAATTAAAGCTTAGTGTGTTCTTATTAATTAATTCTCAAAAGGAACATCCAATATTAAACATGCCATTTTATACACTTCATCCTTGCCACACTGAAGATTTCATGAAACAAATATCTCAACAACATTCTTCTCCAAAGTAGGATTGAATAATATATTTGGATTAAAAAGTACAGATGCTTGTCATTGCTTTATTTTCAAAAATCATATTAAATCTGAAACACAAACTTGCAGCCAGTACTTTCTTTCCTGGTTAACTTCCATCTCGCCTTACATCTTATTGGACCTGTCTATTGAATATGGAAAGCTATCAACTAATATATGAAAAACAATATGTATATAGTTATTTATAGTATATGATGAATGGCATCAACTAGTATATAAGAAATAATAATTTTATGGTTATTTATATTGATATATAGTTAGCTTACTACAATTGTTTTTCAACCATCTGTTTTTATGAGAATCTGTTTGTATTTTTAATTGTAGTTTGACTACTCAATTTTTTGGATTTTCAAATTATTTTTTAGCATTTTTCAACTCAACTTATCCTCTATTTTAATGTATTTCTATTATAAAAATCATCAAAACTTGGCGTTTTTACACCATGTTTTAACAAATTATTAATTTGCTTTTAAATATATCAGTTTTTTCACCCTTCATTTTGTCTGTAAATATTTTAATTTTTCAATAAAACTTATTTTTGGGTTTTTAAGAAAAATTTTTTTACTTCTTTTTATTATCTTTCTTCATGGTCAATAGCCAAGCATCTATCTCTTAGCTCGTAAAGACTACGTGTTGTTCATCGATTTGTTTTCGGATATGACCATAGCAGCATGAGTTAAAGGAAAAATTAAATATATTAATTAGTCAAACTGCATATACATGTTATATGCCTTTCGTTCGTTTCTTTTTTTGCAGCAATTAAGCTTTTAAAAAACAGTGTACCACTGTGGATTATTTTACGCCAAGTAGGCTTCTCAAAAGCAAATTTTTTTCGCGTGAAAACGTGTATGTAGAAGTTTTTTAGAGATGCCTCCAGGTTCTATAGCGTTTACTTAAAGCTCCAACTCTTCTTTGACCGTAAAAGAGTTGTTTTAAAACTCTCGAGTCCGCCATACGAGAAACATGACCAGCCCATCGCATCAGCGCCCTACGAATCATCGTATTAACACTGGAAAGATTTGTTCTTTTTAGAACAACAGTGTTAAAAATCATATCTTTCCAGCGTATGTTAAGAATCCTGCAAAGACATCGTCTATGGTACTGTTGAAGTTGTTTATCATGACGTCGGTAGATTGTCCAGGTTTTTTAACTGACTTTTTCGGACTCTAAAATTTCTCTTTTATTCCAAACTTTTTTCACCAAGATTTTGTACCACCTAATTTATGTGTAAATGGTAAGCCTGAAACCAGATTTAATTTGTTTTTATGCACTTTCTCCTATTCCTCTGGTGACGTATTTAAGGGTCTTCTCAATCGGAACGTTTCTAAACAAAGATTTAGTCATAGAAAACGTTTTTTTTTTGGGTTGTACTCGAGACAAGCTACTTATGAAAAAGAGAAAAAATTGGATATTTACAATTTTATATCGATTCTACAACGGGTTTCGAATAATCGACTAAAAATTTACCGAGATTATAAAAAAAGTCTGTTTGGTCGGTTATTGGTTGTATTTTCAATTCATATTCATTAATATCTCATAAAATTGTTTTTTTAAGCTTTTACCCTGTCGAAAAATCTAGCCTGTTGGTTAGACGACAGTCTAATGAAATTAGAATCTTTGATACTTTTCAGACTTCTAAGTAAAAAGCCTTGGAAAGAAGATAGATCCTTAAGAATGGTGTCTTTTGAGGAAACCTATTTGCTGCTTTCTCTTTCATCGTTTATCAACTTTTTCACTAAGTTTTGGTAATTGGCTTTGTCAACAATGAAAATAATGGAATTTTTGCTAACCGCAAGCATAGAAATATCGCGGTTCTTCCTTAAATCACTGAATAGGTGGAAAGTTTCATGTTTAGCATACTCCACATTATTCTAAGAAGTATTTGTAATTCTCTTGAAATACTCATGGAAAGATTGCTTTTCCGTATCTGGTACATCTTGGCAAGAGACTATGGTTCCAGCGCCAAGTTTCTTTTAATATTTTTGTGTTTATTCACAAAACTATGGTTCATATCTCATAAGTTTTTCTAAATTAAGATCTTCTCATGATGAAAAATTTTTTTATAGGAACTTCATAAGCGTTGCAACATTTGGGAGTTACTGGTTTTTAAACTAGAAAATTTATTGGTATTTGTTTTTAATTTTTTGGAATTTTTAACAAGATAAAGTATTTCTTATAGCACAACAAACAACCCTTGATCACGCCTTGCCCAGAAATTCTGCTAGGCAGTTCATCAACATCCAGTCTCACGCAACAATCTTTTAAAGTTTATAATGTGTTTAGCAAGGTGTTTTTTGGGAAAATTTTAACACACATGTAGAAAAATTTTTTCATTTATAATAAGGTTTTTGAGCGTTGTTAGAGACATTATAGGGTTTTGGATTCTTCCCTCAGTTGCAACTCATGAGGTAGAATGTAATGGAAAGATTATTTTTTAGCTATGTTTTTTTAATTATTTTTTTGTAGAAGCTATTAAGCAAAAACTTGAAGTTTTTGAAAATTCTGTTGTGTATATAAATTATTACAAACATTAATTTTGATTTTTTCCGTTTGCATTTATTGCTACAATTGTATGCAAATTGGTATTTTAAATTGTTTCAAGTTTTTAAATAAAATTTCACTTGATTCAGAAAGTTGCTTTTTTTAAACTGCGCCTAAAAATGAAGATAAAAATAAAAGGAATTTAAAGAATATGTTTATTTCAAAAATATTTTGTTTTATTTTACAATTATAAATTTGAGTCGACAAATTGACCACATTAACCATACAAGCTTTGGATCAATATAGCACGAGTTGTGACTACAAAACCGCTGTTGTGAAAGTAATATGAAAAGTTAGTGCCAAGAAATTATTCACATTTAAATAATCTACTACAAATTCTATTTAAAAACAATTTTTGAAATTTTTTATTTTCAAAAACAATTGGAAAAACTTTTTTAGAATCATTATTAGTCCTATGTTGACATTATTATAATTATTAACTAAACATTCAATACTCAAAAATTTCGAAAGTTCTCGAACATTCCATCCCTTTTATATATATATCCTTTAAGTCACATACCATATCAACAAATTTCTTATAATTCTATATGCAGACCGGTCCATTAGAATCCACTTAGCACTACAACCCATAATATTCTAAATATCCTAATGGCTGAAGAGCTCATCCATGTAAGGTGTGTTTGATAAATCTCCAATAGCAGCCATTGAAGGCTTTCCAGTTATTACCTTCTTTGCCACCTGTGATGTTGATGATGATGTTGATAGTGATATCGCAATTAAATGGTGTTTATTTGAATCCTAAAATGTCTACTATATCTAATTTACGTTAGTATACCAACAGATATGAAACGATGGTGATATGAGAAACGATAATTTGATAGCACAAGTATACAAAAAATATATTAAAGTTAAATTCAAAAAAAGGTTGGATGGCCACTCACCCTGACAACGTCTTCAAGAGTGACTTTGTTGACAGCACTATGCAATTCTTTCAGTGTTGATGCCTTTCCTGTCAGCATAACCTGCAGGTCGTCAAGATTAAGTACTTTATAATACACTAAACATATTGAATTTAAAAAAAAATAATAGATTTTTATTTTTTTAATTGAAAATTAAAGTTATAAAATCAAAACTTATTTGTTGAATATACTAATACACAAAGTCAAAAATTGAATCTTCCTTAATAAAAACGCTAGTAGTTTTCATTAAATTAGCCAGCTACTTTTTACCTCAAACCATAGATATGTATAGCACTTGATATATATATATATATATATATATATATATATAACAATAATGAACACCAATAATTCCTACCTCCTGTCCAAGACCATTGATGAAATCATGTGCTGATTCATCAAAGAAGGAAATGGTGGCTTTGACGTTGTTTCTGACGGTATTGAAAATGTTAACCGTTTATTTATTGTTTATGTGATTAAAAGTGTATTCATTTTTCTGTCCGGAAACTCAAAAAAATAATGAAAAACAAAAAACGACATTCATAGTTTTGTAAAACTTCTCATATAAATAACTCCACTCACTTTCCCCTAGTGATATCCTCAGCAGTGATTTTGCCTTTAGCGAAGCTGCCCATAACATTGACTGCAGCCTTGAGTACTTGGTTGACGTCCTTGCTTCCACACACCAAGTTCAATCCAAACAGGCCTGAGTCTGTGTAGCTGCTGTTGACGCAAGACACCTACCAAATAGTTAATGTTTTTGATGAAACACCTGGCTCATCAAAAGTTTTAGCGTTGAACTTTCCACACACTCAATGAACACTAACACGGAAACTTTCACACCACCACCATCGTTTAGTGTTTTCATTCACCACAGCCATTGGTTTAAGCACCATGATGAAAAGCAAAAATCTCACTAAACTCACAGCAAAAGGACTTCTAGCAACATTGAAGGCAGACTTGTAAAGGTTGTTGGTGCTGGCTGTTGGGTACTTGGTGTGTGGTGCCATTCCAATCAGATGTTGCAGCACAGTCAATGGTACAAGGTCAGGTTCATTGAGAGCTAATCCTTCAGTCACCACTGTTACGTATGTCAATGGAGAGCCTGTGTCTTCACGCAACTCTCCTGGTGGTTGTTGGTTGCCCAGTGTCATCAATGTTTAATAACGATATAAATACTACATGCAAACAGCTATCAACAAGTTATTAAAATAGCTGAAAACAACAATGATATATATTGCTGTTTTGTATACTATCAATATCTAAAAAAACAAAATTGACACTAAAACAATGAAGGAATAATACGAAATAAACAAACATCTTGAACAAATCCAAATGCATGCAAGACACACCAGAATAGTAGTTGGAAGGTAGTTGAGAGGGGGCATCTTGTTTGCCTGCATTGAGAAAGAGCTTTTTACCAAAGTGGTTGAGTTCATCATGATCCACACCCAGTCCCAACACCACAGCATTCTTACTGCAGTAGTGCTCACTCACAAAATCTTCAAGCTGGTTGTGTTGTTGTTAATAATGTATTTTAACGTTGTATTTGCAAAAGATTAATAAATAATTCGAGAAAAAAAGCTTTATAAAAGGAAATAATCAACAAAAAATATTGATGATGAGACCATTTAAAAAATATCTTCAAAAAAACTGTCAATTATAATCAACTATTGAATTAACAACGCAAATCAAAAACAACAAAAACCTGATTAACAGTGATCTTGCCGATTTGATGTTTAGGCACATACAATGAATTGCCAAGAGAGTGCCTGTATGCAGCTTGGTGGATTAGTTCTGCCAGTTCTGTGTGCATGTTGATGTGGAGTTTCATCTTTTGTACAATGATAAAAATGTGTTTGAAGTAATTATTCATTATCATCGTTTATCATCTTTGGTCCTATTTTATGCGGTTTGACGTATTATTTGAAAAGTCTTAACGTTTATAAAGCTTGAAGACAGAATAATAATGAAGAGAAATTTGAATGTAATGCATAGATGTTAACTTGTTTGAGGACAATTTTCCAAATGCTGCAAATCGAACTTGAGTCTGATATGATGTGAAAAGAATAAATTTCAGTATTACTAGATAATAAGATTTCAAAACAAATAAGTGATGAAAAAATATAAAACTGAATTTTCAGGTAAAATAAATTATGCTATATGCAATACTGTTAGGATGCATGAAAATATGATGACTCCTAGCAGATATTCTATTCAGTAACCCACCCACAAAAAAAGTATGCCAAAAATTGGACTTATGGGTTTAATTACTTGGGCAATATGTCAGAGACTTCCCAGTGCTTGAAGGCAGGAGCTGTTGAAACATGAGCCAGATTCTCCAGTGCTATGTCTCTGAGAATTTTAAAACAAAATTGTAAGCTAAGAGTTGTAAAGGATTATGAAATCTGTCTATTAGATTGTATATTGTGCAAAAATGTTAAAATAATGAAGAAAATTATACAGAACATTGTACTGAATTGTATCCAGTTGATTAATATAATTTTTCATGGGGCTTACTGAGCAAATAATTATGATAATTTTTTAATGTTTGTTATAATGAAAATAATGTTTTAGATACATAGGAGATGATAATGACTATAACCAAAGAATGGCGTTACTAATAAATAATCTTCATTATGAGCTTACGCTTTATCTCTCAAGAATTCAACAGTGTAGATGACATGTTCCCTTGTGGTAGTGCATCTGATGCAAGATTATGTTTTTGTTTTCGTTTTTTGTAAATTTATGGTTTATAAGACAAAAATATAACTAGTGAAAAAATAATATAATGAAAATACATTTAAATATGAGAAAAAAACAAAATTTAATAAATAGAAATAATGGGGTATACAATGATGAGAGACATACGATAAGTTTCCTCCAATCTGCTGAATGTTCCTTGAGATTCCAAAACCTGTGGCCCTTTTGCTGCTCTGTATCATCATTGAGGTGACTATAAAAAATTTGAAAACAATATTTGGAAAATGCCTTATGTATCTGGCTGCTAATACATAGGTTATTAGCATCCAAATCGACAATTTTTTTGATATACAAACAATTACATAACAAGTGATAATGTTCATTGCAATTTTCTGTCTTGTAGGTGACATTTGAGAAGTGAAAATGGCTGTTTATACCAATAGGCTTAATGTGAACATGTGAAGTTGAACTTTTGGAGTACAAAAGTTTGAGCCAGGTGTTTGCAAGATATTTAATGAGTCAAAAAAATAGAGGCATTCTTATATTGAATGAAATGGAAAATTTAGATGTGGTTTGAAAATTGAATGCAATGTAATGCAGTATTTATAAAGAGCTTTTTCTCATAAATCAAAGCTCTTGCTGCAAATTTAATTTAGTGAAGACACTGTGGAACAGGTGCTAATTGTTGGCCAATGCAAGATTGAACCCACTAACTTTAGTTCATTAGCCTAATGTTCTATCAGCTGAGCTACATGAACCAACAAACTTGAATTATTTTTAATAAAAAGCTGGAAAACAAGATTTGAAGATAAGCCTTAGATTAAAAAAAGGATATTAGAAAGATTTATAATTTAATTAATATGAAAGCTTTAACAGTAATATAATAACATAATATACAATACATAAAAGTATTTTTGAATTATCCTTTATGCTACACTATAAAGTAACTTGACACTGAAAAAAACTTTGAAAGTTTTTTTGAAGCTTGATGCTTATTTATTCTATACTAACGCACCAAAGCCCTGACTAACCATCATGGCCAAGTTCCTAATATAATGAGTGATGCCACTGTTGATGTGATCTTCTCTACGAGATCCTGCATTGAACAACACTGCCACTCTAGCCACTGGGCTGTAGTTTTCTTGGGTTCCAACCAATAGACCATTTGTCATTCTTGTTAGCTTTTTTGGTGTGGTTTGGTTTTGTTGCGTTGGTTTGTATAATTAGTATATTAATTTGTGTTTTGAAGTGCCTCAATGATGAGCAATTGTTCAAATGTCATTATTGAAAAACAAAGTTGAAGATTTTTAATTCCAAATTTTAAAAAAATAAGACATTTTATAAAGAACATGAAAAAAATTTGAATTGAAAAATTCTTAAAAAAATGGATTAGAAATTATGAAAGTATACTATCTGATCCTAATAATGCAATTAATGGATAAAAATAAAGAAGTAAAAAATTACTTTAACATCGTTCTGAACACCAATTTTGGAAGCACTAACAGCGGTTTGCGCAGAATACCCTAACTAAATTAAAAAATGTTTAGTAGTTTGAATATAATTTATTATAATTGTTGAAATATTAAAAAGCAAGGTTATAATTATTCAAGGACGATGACGGTTCCGCTTATATTAACATCCTGATATTTCATAATTTAATTCTAAAAAGTTCTTACTTTCAAACTAGTGGAAAATGATCTGGCGAAATACTTCATGTTTTATATATTCACTTTATTATGAACCCGATCCAAAAATGGCGATGCCACCTATTTTCGTCAATTTAACTTTCGAAATATTAACTTAGGTATTAAAATTGACTTAATTTTACAAATACTTTTCAAAAAAAAATAATTTTCGAAATTGATAGTTTCCACCAAATTTACTAAAAAATATTTATGTATACAAAACTAATATTTACCTATTAATCAATCAATATGCAATAAAAAATTATACTATACAGCTCAAAAGCTAAAATAGAATAATTAAGAAAGAGAGGAAGAAGAGCGGAGACAGGATAGAATACTGGCAGCATTACCACGCACAATTGCAAGAGAGACTTTTTGGCGCAACCAAACTGCCTCCAATGGATCCCCACTCGTCTTCAACAGTCTTCTGCCCAACTCATTAACAAAACTAGCGGTAGAGGGGCCGCAGCAACCCGTTGTCTCGTATGCGATGGGCTGGAAATAATTTTTGCCTACCAAGTCTTGATATTTACGGTTTTTAATTTTCCCCAGTTTTTGCAGCGGAACCTGACTCCATGGAGCTGGCAATTATATGTGACTGTGAATGCATCAACAACCGTTGCGTCACAAGCCAAGTGTTCTCCATGCTTCCATGGAAAAGTCGTTATGCCATCTAGGCGACGACCATCACCCTTGACGAGTCCTGTTGGTTCAAGAATACTTGACAAGCCAATATTTCCCAAACATTTCTTAATAATGGAGTTAATTCTGGCATGTCTAGGAAGGCTGCCTTCATTCAAACGACACGAAAGCACATGGTAACCTTTTGAGTCCATCCTTATGCCGCACTTGCAGAGGCACGTGAGGGCGTAAATTATATTAGCCCCTTTTCGAAGTGTAACCGCCACCCGAAGCTCTTCTGCACCTAATAAATTTCCTAAAACAGGAATTGGCATAGCTTCCAACCACGCAGCGGAGTGTACGGACTTAGCAGCAAGAAGACGACAATGGTCCCACTGGTCTGCGTCTACAAGCAAATTATTGAAAGCAACTTCACACAAAGGTTCTTCCCATTTTCGTTGGCTTTTTAAATTCGTATTGTTTTAGCCACAATTTTCTAGCTGCTACGACATCACTATCACCTCGCTGAAAATCATTATACGCAAGTACGTTGGAAGAAGATGAAAGAAGGAGCCGAACGAGACACGATGATACATATGAGGAAGAGAAGAAGCATGGCAACGAGAGGGTTTGCGCTGGTCTAAAACCTAAACCACCAAAGTGGTTAGGAAGAGATACTTGCTTCCAACTCTTGTCAGACAGAGAAACATTGGAAATAGACGAAAGAGCACCACGAATGATAGAATAAAAATCAGATAAAATGTTGGGTTCAACAAAAGTGGGACACGTTCGAAGATTGTGAACCAATTTGGGAATAGAAAAACAATTCCTGAGTAAAATGAAAGCATGTTGAGGCTCGATTTCTTCTTTTGAGCAAAGCCGATCATGGAACTTTTAAAAGTATGCAGGGCATTTTATAACTCAACCAACCTGAAATCTTTCTCATCCCTCTATGCCCCAACAATTCTCTGGCCCTCAACACCATTGTGCAAGCAAAATAAACTAATTCAGTGTTTAAAAATGCGAAAATAATGGCTTCATCAAGTCAACATTTTAATTTTTTATTTATATGCTAAATAGCCAAAAAACCAAAAACATGAAGTTTGGAAAAAAACCTGGCATGATCAGTATAACCTTTGATGGAGTTGCCTTTGAGCAAGTTGAAGAATTTTAGTACCTTCTTTCAGAAAATGGCCATACTGAAAAAGGCACCAGGGTACGGGTTGAAATAGCTACAAATGTAGTTACTCACCTAAAACTAATCCTAACAGGTGGAGTTAAACAAACGATCTAAAAGAAGCTGGTCAAGACCCTGGTGTGGAGCGTGGCGACGTATGCAGCAAAAAGGTGAACTATTTGCAAGACAGACAGAACAAGATTGGAAGTTATGGAAATGTGGGTAGGGAGAAAAATGGAGAAAGTAAACAATGAGCGACAAACTGGCCAGTGTAGAAGCTCTAAGGCGCGTTAATGAAAGTAGAGGGTTGATGGCACATATAAAAAAAAGAAAATCCAGATGGATAGGCAATACCTTGCATTATGAAAATTAGCTGAAAGCCACCTCAAAAGAATGGTTGGAACAAAAATAACTAAAAGAAAAAACGAGGAGAGAAATACTGGATGATATAATGAAAGCTGAAGGCTGATGATATAAAAAGATGGAAACACCTGGTTTAAGGAACCTGCCGATGGTAGAATAACTATGATGATAATAAATAAATTGATTGAATGAATTTTATTATCATTTATCTCTTGTATGGACTTTCATTGTTTCAATATTATTTCTTGAAATATTTTTCCATAGTTTTTGATTTTTATATTGATTAATTTATTTTCATCACTGTATTTTCTTAACCAGTGTTCTTATTATAATGTTTCATGGTATGGTTAAAAAAATAAAAAATTATAGCTCATTTTTAATAAATACTTTTGAAAATTTTTGAGTTCAATTTTACAATTATGCCTGCGAATTTGGAAACTTTATTTTTATAATGTAATATTTATTACGAATCTTAAAGAGAATAAACCTCGTAAGTTTCAAATAGCTGAAATGAAAAAAAAGATTATTATATAATGTTGAAACATACTCGAATAATTAAAAATAAGTTGTTTTTGAAAAAAATCTCTTACTTTTTATGAATCAATTAAATGTGATTTTGTCGAGATGTCCATGTCGATAATGGTCTTTACGCAGTATGGTAGCTTCGCTTCTCCGTTAATTGGCTTTACGCCGTACAGGAGCCTCGCTTATATTTAAATCTTAAATATGAATAAAACGTTTTTGGTATTCATACATTAGAGCAATTTAATAGGATATTAATATGAATATTCTAGCTTACAGAAAAGTGTATTTTACTTCTCATTTTTAATATTGTAATGCAGTATTTATAAAGCGCTTTTCTTTGCTAAACATTTAATGTAGCGAAAACACACTGTGGAACAGGTGCTAATTGTCAGCCCACACGGGATCGAACCCGGTAATTTTAGATAATTTAATGCTCTACCGCTGAGCTATACGGCCCGACGATATTTAATAAAGTATTTTGAAAATCTCTGGCCAAACTTATTATTTATATTTTTTATAATCCTGAAGATTCCTTTTTTTTATAAACAATTTTGAATTATTTATTTTAAAAAATTGGTTTCATCAAATCGACACTTGAGCAACAATCCAAAGTTTCCAAGCTGTTCTAAATGAACTATTGGCATATACTTCAAATATAATTCTACAACTACTACATTCAAAAAATTGAGTTTCAACCCGTCACTTCATTAAACGAACTAATCAAATTTTAGTTTTAATAATTGAAAAACTAAAAAATGATTTTTAAAAGTATTTGAGAGTTATATCACGGAAATCAAAGTATCATGACTTGAACCTTCTACTACTTCTACTACTACTACTACTACTACTACTACTACTACTACTACTACTACTACTACTACTACTACTACTACTACTACTACTACTACTACTACTACTACTACTACTACTACTACTACTACTACTACTACTACTACTACTAGTACTACTACTACTACTACTACTACTACTACTACTACTACTACTACTACTACTACTACTACTACTACTACTACTACTACTACTACTACTACTACTACTACTACTGCATTTGTCCAGCCCAGGCAGGTGCAGAGAATGGCTGCCATTTCTTGTTGTTATTGCGCATTTTTTCTGATGATTCTGAAAATCCTGTCGCTTGAAATTTCTACCGCAGTGTTGACATAAGATTGTTATTGTTGCTTGTTGTGAGTGTTTCTATCTGATGTGGCTTGCAAGGCCAGCTTTGTTAATTGCAATTTTGTTGCAACCAGAAAAAGAGCCCAACAAGCCGTATAATATTCCATTATTTATATACCAATAAGTTAGCAACAAAGTTAAACGGGTGCTATACAAAAATGCTAAGAGTTGTGAATAATGTAAAATGGCAGCGACGTATAAGCAATAATGTACTATACGACAACTTACGAAAGATAACCAATCTAATTGCAACACAGAGAGTCAGTTTCGAAGGACATTGCTTTCGCAGTAAAGAAGTTATACACAAATTGATACTATGGGAGACAAGATGTGGTAAAAATACTAGAGAAAGACCAGCTCGAAATTTTATCAACCAACTAACTGATGATAATAATCTTGATAAAGAAGATTTAGAAACAGCTATGAGCGATAGGGAGTATTGGAAGAACAAAGTCAGAAGTTCTACTGCGGTCGACATGATGATGATGATTTATATTCACCTCATCACATATATTATTAGTATTGTTATATTCTACATTCAGCTCTTTTTTTCGATCTTTTTTATCATTTTCTGAATGTTCTTTATTCTGTTTGAGGTCGATAATGAGGGTATTTATACTTAACCACCATTCGATTCTGTTCTTTGCTTTGCTTCGCCAATCAGACACCAACCCAATAGCTTTCGAATCGTTATTCACCACATCATGCCACCTATGTTTTTGACCACCTTGACTTCTTTTACCCCCAAATATTTTACCGACCAATAATTTTTTGGCCCACCAGGAATCTGCCATTCTTTCAATATGTCCAAGCCATTTGAGTCTTTTCAGTTGAAGAATTGAAGCTACGCGTTCAATTTTACCTCTTCTTATTTCGATGTTTTGTAACTTGTCTCTCATATAGATTTCACATATAGACAAAACACACTTATTAACAAAATACTGTAATCTTTGAATGTGGTTGCTCAAAAGAACCCAAGTCTCACAACCGTAAAGCAGGATAGACGTTATTTGAAAACCCTCATCTTCGTTTTCCTTTTTATCTTTTTTTGATACCATATGAGCCTTCCAATACTTCTGAAAGCAATCGATGCTTTACAGATTCGAATATCAATCTCTTCATCTAAGGAACAGTCGTTTCGAAGTATACTGCCCAGATATCGATACTGCTCAACTTCCTCAAAACCACCGTCAATTTGATGTACCGAGCTGTTGTCAAGATGAGTGTCTGTATTTTCGGCATTAGTACGCACAGCTATTATCTTAGATTTTTGAACATTGATATTCAGGTCGTAAAGAGTAAATTCTTCACTGAGCGATTGAGAATTCAATACAGCTCGATCATTGCACAATAATACCACATCATGTGCGTACATGAGGATTTGAACCTTATCATTCATGTTGAACTTATGACGGCTGCTGTTTACTAGAGAAGCGTCGAGGTTGTATTGAATATGGGCTCCGGCATCAGGATGTTTCATAATAGCAAAATCTAAAAATAAGTTAAACAGAGTTGGAGACAGTACATAACCCAGCTTTACACCTGATTCAACCTTGTATTCTTCAGACAATTGACCTTCAAACCTCACTCCCATGTTTCCTTATGTGAGGCTTTTATAATACTCACGAACTTTTCAGGAAAGTTGAAGACACGACGTTACACAGCCCAAAATAAGTTTCTGTTAACTGAGTCGTACACTTTACAGAGATCAATGAAGCACAAAAAAACCGGTACGTTGAAAATAATTGATCACAACAACCTCTCTTGAATAGGAAACCCACATTGGGACTCACTTAGTTGCTCTTCAACATAATGCATCATTCTGTTCAGCATCACTCTGTCTAATACTTTGTGGGATGAACATAAACGTGAGATGCCACGGAAGTTGTCGCACTTCAGCCTGCTACCTTTCTTAAAGATTGAAATAGTCATTTGTTTGGTCCAGACTGAAAAAACTTTTTCTTTGACTCATATTTGATCTGCAGTCAACTACAACCATCTAACAGTTTCATCAGCACCTAGAAGCAGTAGCTCTGTACCAATTACATCAATTAAAGTCGAGCTATTTTTTTTACACTGTTTGAGTGCGACACACAACTCTTCGTTTGTAAGAGACTCAGTCATTGGATACAGAGAGTTATCAGATAAAGGGAAATATTGAGAAAGATGTGAAAGGGCAGAATGATTGACCAAGGTATTGATGTTTGTGACCTTTTTGAAGTGTTTACACCATCTATTCAGTCAGCATTTCGTTGTTGTTAGCCTTGTTGTATCATCTTTGGCTAAGATCTTCAAGCATCTATAACAACTTGATTTGGCTGAAGACTACAAATTTTTATTGAAGAACAACTTTTACCTTGTTTCAAACTCATTTCATAATCATCTTCTGCCTCTTTCCTTTTTTTTCCCACCATAAATTCAGAGCAAGTTTACATGCTTTTTTGCATTTCCTCTTTATTATCACATATTGGGACTTGAGAAATAATGGAACTGATTGATTTTTTGTTTATGTTGCATAATTTTTTTGTAAACATCAGCTTTTTCATTTGCCGAATTTCTTTAGTTACCCAATCTTTTACATATTTTAGGTTTTTAGTTGGCAAAACTTTTTTTGCAGATGTGAAACTTTCTTTGAACTCTATAGCTCATCAATATTTTATGAGCCACCGGGAACTGCTAACTGATTTCTGAAATTATCTATTATGCTTTCATTGAGTTCTCTGTGAGTTTCAATATACTGTTGTGACTTTTGTTGCAAAATTGTTGCTTATGACATAGTGATTTAAAAAATTTTGCAATAACAGGAAAGTGATCAAAAATATGAAGAGTTTTTTTGAACACTTTGGTGTCCAGGATGCAGGATCGGTATTGAGCATTAATGAGGATGTAGTTCAGAAAATGTCCCCCATTTTCCTGACCAGGATGGTGCCATGTATACTGATGTATCTTCCTATGAGAGAACAAAGTGTTGGTGATTGTTAGGTTGTTAAAGTTGCAAAAATCCACCAGTCTTCTGTTATTGTTATTTCTCACATCTGGATTATGCTTCCCATGTAGAGATGACCGACTAGTTGATTTTAAAAGTAGATTGCAGACTTTCATAAAAATTGTCACTGTTTTTTGACTCATCAACCTCTGTAGGAGCATATACGGCAATAAGACTGATTTCAAAACCACCTATTTTCACTCTTAATTGCAATAACCTATTGTTTATAGGGCGAAAAACCCATTTTTTCACACCTTCTTGAATTAATTTCTCAAAATTACACCAGTATCTCGTGAGTTGCCACATTGCTTCAAGTCCATACCTGAATACACCACGACTGCATCATCTACCTCTAACACACTTGAACCCACCCATTGAACTTAAGCCAACGCCATGACAGACATGCGTTTAATTCTCATCGTTTCAATTACGTTCAAAAGTTTATATATTCGAATGAAAACACTTTTGGGAGTTTATTTAGTTCTACGAAGCTTTATGTAAGATGAACTTACATTATCAAGTGGAAGTACAAATAAAAGACCTTTACTGACTTCCATGGAAACATGGTCAACATTTAAATCTTAAACGCTTCTTAAAAAAAAGCTTCGTGAAAAAATAAACTCCTAAGTGTTTTCATTTGAATATTCACGTTTGGCTCGTAGAAGAAAAATGTTCAAAAGTTTGATGTTGAATTCAATGGGTTTACCTAAACTTTTTACGTTCCAAAAGCTAAGATTGTGAAAAAACATTTTAGGATAAAGATTGGTGTGAGACAGGTATTCAGCTAAACGTGCGCTTTTGTTCTGGTTGCTCGAAAGCTATCAGTTAATTTTGAAATTTACCTCTTTAAAATTTTAAAACACCAAAAAAACTATATTAATATTTTTTTTACAAAGAAAACCAATTTTCGAGAAACATTTTTTAATTATAAAAAGTTCACTTTTACGCAATAAACGCTATTAAGAATTTTTTCAAAAACTTTACATTAAAGTTGAAAAAACTATTTAAATTATAATATATACGATACTATTTTTTTTCTTATTTTAATAGTCAAAGGGGTGGCACACACACACCTGAAGTGAGCTGGAAACAATGACACGAGAAAGTAGCGTGAAAAAAGCATGATCATCAATAACAAAGATATGAAAATGGGTGAACCACAAAAAGAAAAAATACAGACAAATTGGCTATTCTTGAAAAGGCTACACAAAACATCATGACAAACACTTGAATGCTAGATCTTAGAAGAAATACCGAATTTAAACTTGAACTTAATAGTCAAGATGAAGTTTTTTTGGCTACTGGAAAAGAACTTTGATATTTCAAAGCAAAAATGAACGAAATTAGAATTTCGTTTTATTGAAATCAAAACTGGAAATAAATCAATAATAAACATTAGAAACGACACGGAATTGATCTTTATTTGAATAATATGCTTAAAAACATCATTATATAGTTAAAAAAAATCTTTCCAGATAGGCGTAAAAAAAAATTCTTTGGCCGTCAACTGACTTTCCATTGGCCTTCGAAAGCTGGAACAGTGGACTGTTTTTTCGAAACTCATGTATATTGCGTGGTTGAATCTTTGTAATGGGTGGACTGAATTAGAAGCTAAGTCACTGGCAAGTACAAGATTTTTGTATCTGTGAAGAGATATAAGGAAAAAATATAAGGAAATTCGTGAAACATTTGACAATGTTAGTGAACTACTTATACAAATAAAATAATAATTGAAACATCATTAAAGTTGAAGAATAAAAACGTGTTCAACAAAAGATGAGACTCACTTTTAGTCAGTTACTTGCCAAGCCATTTTTTTTCAATTACTCTTTCAATGAGAGGTGACTGAGCCATGAAGCTCTGTCACAAGCAAGTACTGGATGTTTGTATCTGCGAAGAGCAAGGAAATCAAAATAAGAAGTCATGAAAAATTTTACAATGTTAGTGAACTATCTATGCAAATGAAATACTAATTGAAACATCAATAAAGTGGAATTATAAAACTCGTGTTTAATAAAACATGAAACTCACTTTTTGTCAGTTACTTGCCAAGCCATTTTTTTTCAATTACTCTTTCAATGAGATGTGACTGAGCCATGAAGCTCTGTCACAAGCAAGTACTGCATGTTTGTATCTGTGAAGTGTATGAAAATCAAAATAAGAAGTCATGAAAAATTTTACAATGTTAGTGAACTATCTATGCAAATGAAATACTAATTGAAACATCAATAAAATTGAATTAAAAAACTCGTGTTTAATAAAACATGAAACTCACTTTTTGTCAGTTACTTGCCCAGCCATTATTTTCAATTACTCTTTCAATGAGAGGTGACTGAGCCATGAAGCTCTGTCACAAGCAAGTATTAAATGTTTGTATCTGTGAAGAACAAGGAAATCAAAATAAGAAGTCATGAAAAATTTTACAATGTTAGTGAACTATCTATGCATATGAAATACTAATTGAAACATCAATAAAGTTGAATTATAAAACTCGTGTTTAATAAAACATGAAACTCACTTTTTGTCAGTTACTTGCCCAGCCATTATTTTCAATTACTCTTTCAATGAGAGGTGACTGAGCCATGAAGCTCTGTCACAAGCAAGTACTGCATGTTTGTATCTGTGAAGTGTAAGAAAATCAAAATAAGAAGTCATGAAAAATTTTACAATGTTAGTGAACTATCTATGCGAAAAAAAATAATATTTGAAACATCAATAAATTTGAAGAATAAAAAACGTGTTCAACAAATAATGAGACTCACTATTAGTCAGTTACTTGCCAAGCCGTTTTTTTTCAATGAAGCTCTGTCACAAGCAAGTACTGGATGTTTGTATCTGTGAAGTGCAAAGATATCAAAATGTCATGAAAAATTTTACTATGTTAGTGAACTATCTATGCAAATGAAATACTAATTGAAACAGCATTAAAGTTGAAGAAAAAAAAAACGTGTTCAACAAAAGATGACTCACTTTTTGTCAGTTGCTTGCCCAGCCATTATTTTCAATTACTTTTTCAATGAGAGGTGACTGAGCCATGAAGCTCTGTCACAAGCAAGTACTGCATGATTGTATCTGTGAAGTGCAAGAAAATCAAAATAAGAAGTCATGAAAAATTTTACAATGTTAGTGAACTATCTATGCAAATGAAATACTAATTGAAACAGCATTAAAGTTGAAGAAAAAAAAACGTGTTCAACAAAAGATGACTCACTTTTTGTCAGTTGCTTGCCCAGCCATTATTTTCAATTACTTTTTCAATGAGAGGTGACTGAGCCATGAAGCTCTGTCACAAGCAAGTACTGCATGATTGTATCTGTGAAGTGCAAGAAAATCAAAATAAGAAGTCATGAAAAATTTTACAATGTTAGTGAACTATCTATGCAAATGAAATACTAATTGAAACATCAATAAAGTTGAATTATAAAACTCGTGTTTAATAAAACATGAAACTCACTTTTTGTCAGTTACTTGCCCAGCCATTATTTTCAATTATTCTTTCAATGAGAGGTGACTGAGCCATGAAGCTCTGTCACAAGCAAGTATTAAATGTTTGTATCTGTGAAGAACAAGGAAATCAAAATAAGAAGTCATGAAAAATTTTACAATGTTAGTGAACTATCTATGCAAATGAAATACTAATTGAAACATCAATAAAGTTGAATTATAAAACTCGTGTTTAATAAAACATGAAACTCACTTTTTGTCAGTTACTTGCCCAGCCATTATTTTCAATTATTCTTTCAATGAGAGGTGACTGAGCCATGAAGCTCTGTCACAAGCAAGTATTAAATGTTTGTATCTGTGAAGAACAAGGAAATCAAAATAAGAAGTCATGAAAAATTTTACAATGTTAGTGAACTATCTATGCAAATGAAATACTAATTGAAACATCAATAAAGTTGAATTATAAAACTCGTGTTTAATAAAACATGAAACTCACTTTTTGTCAGTTACTTGCCCAGCCATTATTTTCAATTATTCTTTCAATGAGAGGTGACTGAGCCATGAAGCTCTGTCACAAGCAAGTATTAAATGTTTGTATCTGTGAAGAACAAGGAAATCAAAATAAGAAGTCATGAAAAATTTTACAATGTTAGTGAACTATCTATGCAAATGAAATACTAATTGAAACAGCATTAAAGTTGAAGAAAAAAAACGTGTTCAACAAAAGATGACTCACTTTTTGTCAGTTGCTTGCCCAGCCATTATTTTCAATTACTCTTTCAATGAGAGGTGACTGAGCCATGAAGCTCTGTCACAAGCAAGTATTAAATGTTTGTATCTGTGAAGAACAAGGAAATCAAAATAAGAAGTCATGAAAAATTTTACAATGTTAGTGAACTATCTATGCAAATGAAATACTAATTGAAACATCAATAAAGTTGAATTATAAAACTCGTGTTTAATAAAACATGAAACTCACTTTTTGTCAGTTACTTGCCCAGCCATTATTTTCAATTACTCTTTCAATGAGAGGTGACTGAGCCATGAAGCTCTGTCACAAGCAAGTACTGCATGTTTAGTGTAAGAAAATCAAAATAAGAAGTCATGAAAAATTTTACAATGTTAGTGAACTATCTATGCAAATGAAATACTAATTGAAACATCAATAAAGTTGAATTATAAAACTCGTGTTTAATAAAACATGAAACTCACTTTTTGTCAGTTACTTGCCCAGCCATTATTTTCAATTACTCTTTCAATGAGAGGTGACTGAGCCATGAAGCTCTGTCACAAGCAAGTATTAAACGTTTGTATCTGTGAAGAACAAGGAAATCAAAATAAGAAGTCATGAAAAATTTTACAATGTTAGTGAACTATCTATGCAAATGAAATACTAATTGAAACATCAATAAAGTTGAATTATAAAACTCGTGTTTAATAAAACATGAAACTCACTTTTTGTCAGTTACTTGCCCAGCCATTATTTTCAATTACTCTTTCAATGAGAGGTGACTGAGCCATGAAGCTCTGTCACAAGCAAGTACTGCATGTTTGTATCTGTGAAGTGCAAGAAAATCAAAATAAGAAGTCATGAAAAATTTTACAATGTTAGTGAACTATCTATGCAAATGAAATACTAATTGAAACATCAATAAAGTTGAATTATAAAACTCGTGTTTAATAAAACATGAAACTCACTTTTTGTCAGTTAGTTGCCCAGCCATTATTTTCAATTACTTTTTCAATGAGAGGTGACTGAGCCATGAAGCTCTGTCACAAGCAAGTACTGCATGTTTGTATCTGTGAGTAACAAGGAAATCAAAATAAGAAGTCATGAAAAATTTTACAATGTTAGTGAACTATCTATGCAAATGAAATACTAATTGAAACATCAATAAAGTTGAATTATAAAACTCGTGTTTAATAAAACATGAAACTCACTTTTTGTCAGTTACTTGCCCAGCCATTATTTTCAATTACTCTTTCAATGAGAGGTGACTGAGCCATGAAGCTCTGTCACAAGCAAGTATTAAATGTTTGTATCTGTGAAGAACAAGGAAATCAAAATAAGAAGTCATGAAAAATTTTACAATGTTAGTGAACTATCTATGCAAATGAAATACTAATTGAAACATCAATAAAGTTGAATTATAAAACTCGTGTTTAATAAAACATGAAACTCACTTTTTGTCAGTTACTTGCCCAGCCATTATTTTCAATTACTCTTTCAATGAGAGGTGACTGAGCCATGAAGCTCTGTCACAAGCAAGTACTGCATGTTTGTATCTGTGAAGTGCAAAGATATCAAAATGTCATGAAAAATTTTACTATGTTAGTGAACTATCTATGCAAATGAAATACTAATTGAAACATCAATAAAGTTGAAGAATAAAAAACGTGTTCAACAAAAGATGAGACTCACTTTTTGTCAGTTACTTGCCAAGCCATTATTTTCAATTACTCTTTCAATGAGAGGTGACTGAGCCATGAAGCTCTGTCACAAGCAAGTATTAAATGTTTGTATCTGTGAAGAACAAGGAAAAAATATTAGGAAATTCCTGAAACATTTGACAATGTTAGTGAACTACTTATGTGAAAAAAAAACAATATTTGAAACATCAATAAATTTGAAGAATAAAAAACGTGTTCAACAAATAATGAGACTCACTATTAGTCAGTTACTTGCCAAGCCGTTTTTTTTCAATGAAGCTCTGTCACAAGCAAGTACTGGATGTTTGTATCTGTGAAGTGCAAAGATATCAAAATGTCATGAAAAATTTTACTATGTTAGTGAACTATCTATGCAAATGAAATACTAATTGAAACATCAATAAAGTTGAAGAATAAAAAACGTGTTCAACAAAAGATGAGACTCACTTTTTGTCAGTTACTTGCCAAGCCATTATTTTCAATTACTCTTTCAATGAGAGGTGACTGAGCCATGAAGCTCTGTCACAAGCAAGTATTAAATGTTTGTATCTGTGAAGAACAAGGAAATCAAAATAAGAAGTCATGAAAAATTTTACAATGTTAGTGAACTATCTATGCAAATGAAATACTAATTGAAACATCAATAAAGTTGAATTAAAAAACTCGTGTTTAATAAAACATGAAACTCACTTTTTGTCAGTTACTTGCCCAGCCATTATTTTCAATTACTCTTTCAATGAGAGGTGACTGAGCCATGAAGCTCTGTCAAAAGCAAGTACTGGATGTTTGTATCTGTGAAGAACAAGGAAAAAATATTAGGAAATTCCTGATACATTTGACAATGTTAGTGAACTACTTATGTGAAAAAAAAACAATATTTGAAACATCAATAAATTTGAAGAATAAAAAACGTGTTCAACAAATAATGAGACTCACTATTAGTCAGTTACTTGCCAAGCCGTTTATTTTCAATGAAGCTCTGTCACAAGCAAGTATTAAACGTTTGTATCTGTGAAGAACAAGGAAATCAAAATAAGAAGTCATGAAAAATTTTACAATGTTAGTGAACTATCTATGCAAATGAAATACTAATTGAAACAGCATTAAAGTTGAAGAAAAAAAACGTGTTCAACAAAAGATGACTCACTTTTTGTCAGTTGCTTGCCCAGCCATTATTTTCAATTACTCTTTCAATGAGAGGTGACTGAGCCATGAAGCTCTGTCACAAGCAAGTATTAAATGTTTGTATCTGTGAAGAACAAGGAAATCAAAATAAGAAGTCATGAAAAATTTTACAATGTTAGTGAACTATCTATGCAAATGAAATACTAATTGAAACATCAATAAAGTTGAATTATAAAACTCGTGTTTAATAAAACATGAAACTCACTTTTTGTCAGTTACTTGCCCAGCCATTATTTTCAATTACTCTTTCAATGAGAGGTGACTGAGCCATGAAGCTCTGTCACAAGCAAGTACTGCATGTTTAGTGTAAGAAAATCAAAATAAGAAGTCATGAAAAATTTTACAATGTTAGTGAACTATCTATGCAAATGAAATACTAATTGAAACATCAATAAAGTTGAATTATAAAACTCGTGTTTAATAAAACATGAAACTCACTTTTTGTCAGTTACTTGCCCAGCCATTATTTTCAATTACTCTTTCAATGAGAGGTGACTGAGCCATGAAGCTCTGTCACAAGCAAGTATTAAATGTTTGTATCTGTGAAGAACAAGGAAATCAAAATAAGAAGTCATGAAAAATTTTACAATGTTAGTGAACTATCTATGCAAATGAAATACTAATTGAAACATCAATAAAGTTGAATTATAAAACTCGTGTTTAATAAAACATGAAACTCACTTTTTGTCAGTTACTTGCCCAGCCATTATTTTCAATTACTCTTTCAATGAGAGGTGACTGAGCCATGAAGCTCTGTCACAAGCAAGTACTGCATGTTTGTATCTGTGAAGTGCAAGAAAATCAAAATAAGAAGTCATGAAAAATTTTACAATGTTAGTGAACTATCTATGCAAATGAAATACTAATTGAAACATCGATAAAGTTGAATTATAAAAGTCGTGTTAAAAAAAACATGAAACTCACTTTTTGTCAGTTAGTTGCCCAGCCATTATTTTCAATTACTTTTTCAATGAGAGGTGACTGAGCCATGAAGCTCTGTCACAAGCAAGTACTGCATGTTTGTATCTGTGAAGAACAAGGAAATCAAAATAAGAAGTCATGAAAAATTTTACAATGTTAGTGAACTATCTATGCAAATGAAATACTAATTGAAACATCAATAAAGTTGAATTATAAAACTCGTGTTTAATAAAACATGAAACTCACTTTTTGTCAGTTACTTGCCCAGCCATTATTTTCAATTACTCTTTCAATGAGAGGTGACTGAGCCATGAAGCTCTGTCACAAGCAAGTATTAAATGTTTGTATCTGTGAAGAACAAGGAAATCAAAATAAGAAGTCATGAAAAATTTTACAATGTTAGTGAACTATCTATGCAAATGAAATACTAATTGAAACATCAATAAAGTTGAATTATAAAACTCGTGTTTAATAAAACATGAAACTCACTTTTTGTCAGTTACTTGCCCAGCCATTATTTTCAATTACTCTTTCAATGAGAGGTGACTGAGCCATGAAGCTCTGTCACAAGCAAGTACTGCATGTTTGTATCTGTGAAGTGCAAAGATATCAAAATGTCATGAAAAATTTTACTATGTTAGTGAACTATCTATGCAAATGAAATACTAATTGAAACATCAATAAAGTTGAAGAATAAAAAACGTGTTCAACAAAAGATGAGACTCACTTTTTGTCAGTTACTTGCCAAGCCATTATTTTCAATTACTCTTTCAATGAGAGGTGACTGAGCCATGAAGCTCTGTCACAAGCAAGTATTAAATGTTTGTATCTGTGAAGAACAAGGAAAAAATATTAGGAAATTCCTGAAACATTTGACAATGTTAGTGAACTACTTATGTGAAAAAAAAACAATATTTGAAACATCAATAAATTTGAAGAATAAAAATCGTGTTCAACAAATAATGAGACTCACTATTAGTCAGTTACTTGCCAAGCCGTTTTTTTTCAATGAAGCTCTGTCACAAGCAAGTACTGGATGTTTGTATCTGTGAAGTGCAAAGATATCAAAATGTCATGAAAAATTTTACTATGTTAGTGAACTATCTATGCAAATGAAATACTAATTGAAACATCAATAAAGTTGAAGAATAAAAAACGTGTTCAACAAAAGATGAGACTCACTTTTTGTCAGTTACTTGCCAAGCCATTATTTTCAATTACTCTTTCAATGAGAGGTGACTGAGCCATGAAGCTCTGTCACAAGGAAGTATTAAATGTTTGTATCTGTGAAGAACAAGGAAAAAATATTAGGAAATTCCTGAAACATTTGACAATGTTAGTGAACTACTTATGTGAAAAAAAAACAATATTTGAAACATCAATAAATTTGAAGAATAAAAAACGTGTTCAACAAATAATGAGACTCACTATTAGTCAGTTACTTGCCAAGCCGTTTATTTTCAATGAAGCTCTGTCACAAGCAAGTATTAAACGTTTGTATCTGTGAAGAACAAGGAAATCAAAATAAGAAGTCATGAAAAATTTTACAATGTTAGTGAACTATCTATGCAAATGAAATACTAATTGAAACATCAATAAAGTTGAATTATAAAACTCGTGTTTAATAAAACATGAAACTCACTTTTTGTCAGTTACTTGCCCAGCCATTATTTTCAATTACTCTTTCAATGAGAGGTGACTGAGCCATGAAGCTCTGTCAAAAGCAAGTACTGCATGTTTGTATCTGTGAAGTGTAAGAAAATCAAAATAAGAAGTCATGAAAAATTTTACAATGTTAGTGAACTATCTATGCGAAAAAAAATAATATTTGAAACATCAATAAATTTGAAGAATAAAAAACGTGTTCAACAAATAATGAGACTCACTATTAGTCAGTTACTTGCCAAGCCGTTTTTTTTCAATGAAGCTCTGTCACAAGCAAGTACTGGATGTTTGTATCTGTGAAGTGCAAAGATATCAAAATGTCATGAAAAATTTTACTATGTTAGTGAACTATCTATGCAAATGAAATACTAATTGAAACAGCATTAAAGTTGAAGAAAAAAAACGTGTTCAACAAAAGATGACTCACTTTTTGTCAGTTGCTTGCCCAGCTATTATTTTCAATTACTTTTTCAATGAGAGGTGACTGAGCCATGAAGCTCTGTCACAAGCAAGTACTGCATGATTGTATCTGTGAAGTGCAAGAAAATCAAAATAAGAAGTCATGAAAAATTTTACAATGTTAGTGAACTATCTATGCAAATGAAATACTAATTGAAACATCAATAAAGTTGAATTATAAAACTCGTGTTTAATAAAACATGAAACTCACTTTTTGTCAGTTACTTGCCCAGCCATTATTTTCAATTATTCTTTCAATGAGAGGTGACTGAGCCATGAAGCTCTGTCACAAGCAAGTATTAAATGTTTGTATCTGTGAAGAACAAGGAAATCAAAATAAGAAGTCATGAAAAATTTTACAATGTTAGTGAACTATCTATGCAAATGAAATACTAATTGAAACATCAATAAAGTTGAAGAATAAAAAACGTGTTCAACAAAAGATGAGACTCACTTTTTGTCAGTTACTTGCCAAGCCATTTTTTTTCAATTACTCTTTCAATGAGAGGTGACTGAGCCATGAAGCTTTGTCACAAGCAAGTACTGGATGTTTGTATCTGTGAAGAACAAGGAAAAAATATTAGGAAATTCCTGAAACATTTGACAATGTTAGTGAACTACTCATGTGAAAAAAAAACAATATTTGAAACATCAATAAATTTGAAGAATAAAAAACGTGTTCAACAAATAATGAGACTCACTATTAGTCAGTTACTTGCCAAGCCGTTTTTTTCAATGAAGCTCTGTCACAAGCAAGTACTGGATGTTTGTATCTGTGAAGTGCAAAGATATCAAAATGTCATGAAAAATTTTACTATGTTAGTGAACTATCTATGCAAATGAAATACTAATTGAAACATCAATAAAGTTGAAGAATAAAAAACGTGTTCAACAAAAGATGAGACTCACTTTTTGTCAGTTACTTGCCAAGCCATTATTTTCAATTACTCTTTCAATGAGAGGTGACTGAGCCATGAAGCTCTGTCACAAGCAAGTATTAAATGTTTGTATCTGTGAAGAACAAGGAAATCAAAATAAGAAGTCATGAAAAATTTTACAATGTTAGTGAACTATCTATGCAAATGAAATACTAATTGAAACATCAATAAAGTTGAATTAAAAAACTCGTGTTTAATAAAACATGAAACTCACTTTTTGTCAGTTACTTGCCCAGCCATTATTTTCAATTACTCTTTCAATGAGAGGTGACTGAGCCATGAAGCTCTGTCAAAAGCAAGTACTGGATGTTTGTATCTGTGAAGAACAAGGAAAAAATATTAGGAAATTCCTGAAACATTTGACAATGTTAGTGAACTACTTATGTGAAAAAAAAACAATATTTGAAACATCAATAAATTTGAAGAATAAAAAACGTGTTCAACAAATAATGAGACTCACTATTAGTCAGTTACTTGCCAAGCCGTTTATTTTCAATGAAGCTCTGTCACAAGCAAGTATTAAACGTTTGTATCTGTGAAGAACAAGGAAATCAAAATAAGAAGTCATGAAAAATTTTACAATGTTAGTGAACTATCTATGCAAATGAAATACTAATTGAAACATCAATAAAGTTGAATTATAAAACTCGTGTTTAATAAAACATGAAACTCACTTTTTGTCAGTTACTTGCCCAGCCATTATTTTCAATTACTCTTTCAATGAGAGGTGACTGAGCCATGAAGCTCTGTCAAAAGCAAGTACTGCATGTTTGTATCTGTGAAGTGTAAGAAAATCAAAATAAGAAGTCATGAAAAATTTTACAATGTTAGTGAACTATCTATGCGAAAAAAAATAATATTTGAAACATCAATAAATTTGAAGAATAAAAAACGTGTTCAACAAATAATGAGACTCACTATTAGTCAGTTACTTGCCAAGCCGTTTTTTTTCAATGAAGCTCTGTCACAAGCAAGTACTGGATGTTTGTATCTGTGAAGTGCAAAGATATCAAAATGTCATGAAAAATTTTACTATGTTAGTGAACTATCTATGCAAATGAAATACTAATTGAAACAGCATTAAAGTTGAAGAAAAAAAACGTGTTCAACAAAAGATGACTCACTTTTTGTCAGTTGCTTGCCCAGCTATTATTTTCAATTACTTTTTCAATGAGAGGTGACTGAGCCATGAAGCTCTGTCACAAGCAAGTACTGCATGATTGTATCTGTGAAGTGCAAGAAAATCAAAATAAGAAGTCATGAAAAATTTTACAATGTTAGTGAACTATCTATGCAAATGAAATACTAATTGAAACATCAATAAAGTTGAATTATAAAACTCGTGTTTAATAAAACATGAAACTCACTTTTTGTCAGTTACTTGCCCAGCCATTATTTTCAATTATTCTTTCAATGAGAGGTGACTGAGCCATGAAGCTCTGTCACAAGCAAGTATTAAATGTTTGTATCTGTGAAGAACAAGGAAATCAAAATAAGAAGTCATGAAAAATTTTACAATGTTAGTGAACTATCTATGCAAATGAAATACTAATTGAAACATCAATAAAGTTGAAGAATAAAAAACGTGTTCAACAAAAGATGAGACTCACTTTTTGTCAGTTACTTGCCAAGCCATTTTTTTTCAATTACTCTTTCAATGAGAGGTGACTGAGCCATGAAGCTTTGTCACAAGCAAGTACTGGATGTTTGTATCTGTGAAGAACAAGGAAAAAATATTAGGAAATTCCTGAAACATTTGACAATGTTAGTGAACTACTCATGTGAAAAAAAAACAATATTTGAAACATCAATAAATTTGAAGAATAAAAAACGTGTTCAACAAATAATGATACTCACTATTAGTCAGTTACTTGCCAAGCCGTTTTTTTCAATGAAGCTCTGTCACAAGCAAGTACTGGATGTTTGTATCTGTGAAGTGCAAAGATATCAAAATGTCATGAAAAATTTTACTATGTTAGTGAACTATCTATGCAAATGAAATACTAATTGAAACATCAATAAAGTTGAAGAATAAAAAACGTGTTCAACAAAAGATGAGACTCACTTTTTGTCAGTTACTTGCCAAGCCATTATTTTCAATTACTCTTTCAATGAGAGGTGACTGAGCCATGAAGCTCTGTCACAAGCAAGTATTAAATGTTTGTATCTGTGAAGAACAAGGAAATCAAAATAAGAAGTCATGAAAAATTTTACAATGTTAGTGAACTATCTATGCAAATGAAATACTAATTGAAACATCAATAAAGTTGAATTATAAAACTCGTGTTTAATAAAACATGAAACTCACTTTTTGTCAGTTACTTGCCCAGCCATTATTTTCAATTACTCTTTCAATGAGAGGTGACTGAGCCATGAAGCTCTGTCAAAAGCAAGTACTGCATGTTTGTATCTGTGAAGTGTAAGAAAATCAAAATAAGAAGTCATGAAAAATTTTACAATGTTAGTGAACTATCTATGCGAAAAAAAATAATATTTGAAACATCAATAAATTTGAAGAATAAAAAACGTGTTCAACAAATAATGAGACTCACTATTAGTCAGTTACTTGCCAAGCCGTTTTTTTTCAATGAAGCTCTGTCACAAGCAAGTACTGGATGTTTGTATCTGTGAAGTGCAAAGATATCAAAATGTCATGAAAAATTTTACTATGTTAGTGAACTATCTATGCAAATGAAATACTAATTGAAACAGCATTTAAGTTGAAGAAAAAAAAACGTGTTCAACAAAAGATGACTCACTTTTTGTCAGTTGCTTGCCCAGCCATTATTTTCAATTACTTTTTCAATGAGAGGTGACTGAGCCATGAAGCTCTGTCACAAGCAAGTACTGCATGATTGTATCTGTGAAGTGCAAGAAAATCAAAATAAGAAGTCATGAAAAATTTTACAATGTTAGTGAACTATCTATGCAAATGAAATACTAATTGAAACATCAATAAAGTTGAATTATAAAACTCGTGTTTAATAAAACATGAAACTCACTTTTTGTCAGTTACTTGCCCAGCCATTATTTTCAATTATTCTTTCAATGAGAGGTGACTGAGCCATGAAGCTCTGTCACAAGCAAGTATTAAATGTTTGTATCTGTGAAGAACAAGGAAATCAAAATAAGAAGTCATGAAAAATTTTACAATGTTAGTGAACTATCTATGCAAATGAAATACTAATTGAAACATCAATAAAGTTGAAGAATAAAAAACGTGTTCAACAAAAGATGAGACTCACTTTTTGTCAGTTACTTGCCAAGCCATTTTTTTTCAATTACTCTTTCAATGAGAGGTGACTGAGCCATGAAGCTTTGTCACAAGCAAGTACTGGATGTTTGTATCTGTGAAGAACAAGGAAAAAATATTAGGAAATTCCTGAAACATTTGACAATGTTAGTGAACTACTCATGTGAAAAAAAAACAATATTTGAAACATCAATAAATTTGAAGAATAAAAAACGTGTTCAACAAATAATGAGACTCACTATTAGTCAGTTACTTGCCAAGCCGTTTTTTTCAATGAAGCTCTGTCACAAGCAAGTACTGGATGTTTGTATCTGTGAAGTGCAAAGATATCAAAATGTCATGAAAAATTTTACTATGTTAGTGAACTATCTATGCAAATGAAATACTAATTGAAACATCAATAAAGTTGAAGAATAAAAAACGTGTTCAACAAAAGATGAGACTCACTTTTTGTCAGTTACTTGCCAAGCCATTATTTTCAATTACTCTTTCAATGAGAGGTGACTGAGCCATGAAGCTCTGTCACAAGCAAGTATTAAATGTTTGTATCTGTGAAGAACAAGGAAATCAAAATAAGAAGTCATGAAAAATTTTACAATGTTAGTGAACTATCTATGCAAATGAAATACTAATTGAAACATCAATAAAGTTGAATTATAAAACTCGTGTTTAATAAAACATGAAACTCACTTTTTGTCAGTTACTTGCCCAGCCATTATTTTCAATTACTCTTTCAATGAGAGGTGACTGAGCCATGAAGCTCTGTCAAAAGCAAGTACTGCATGTTTGTATCTGTGAAGTGTAAGAAAATCAAAATAAGAAGTCATGAAAAATTTTACAATGTTAGTGAACTATCTATGCGAAAAAAAATAATATTTGAAACATCAATAAATTTGAAGAATAAAAAACGTGTTCAACAAATAATGAGACTCACTATTAGTCAGTTACTTGCCAAGCCGTTTTTTTTCAATGAAGCTCTGTCACAAGCAAGTACTGGATGTTTGTATCTGTGAAGTGCAAAGATATCAAAATGTCATGAAAAATTTTACTATGTTAGTGAACTATCTATGCAAATGAAATACTAATTGAAACAGCATTTAAGTTGAAGAAAAAAAAACGTGTTCAACAAAAGATGACTCACTTTTTGTCAGTTGCTTGCCCAGCCATTATTTTCAATTACTTTTTCAATGAGAGGTGACTGAGCCATGAAGCTCTGTCACAAGCAAGTACTGCATGATTGTATCTGTGAAGTGCAAGAAAATCAAAATAAGAAGTCATGAAAAATTTTACAATGTTAGTGAACTATCTATGCAAATGAAATACTAATTGAAACATCAATAAAGTTGAATTATAAAACTCGTGTTTAATAAAACATGAAACTCACTTTTTGTCAGTTACTTGCCCAGCCATTATTTTCAATTATTCTTTCAATGAGAGGTGACTGAGCCATGAAGCTCTGTCACAAGCAAGTATTAAATGTTTGTATCTGTGAAGAACAAGGAAATCAAAATAAGAAGTCATGAAAAATTTTACAATGTTAGTGAACTATCTATGCAAATGAAATACTAATTGAAACATCAATAAAGTTGAAGAATAAAAAACGTGTTCAACAAAAGATGAGACTCACTTTTTGTCAGTTACTTGCCAAGCCATTTTTTTTCAATTACTCTTTCAATGAGAGGTGACTGAGCCATGAAGCTCTGTCACAAGCAAGTACTGGATGTTTGTATCTGTGAAGAACAAGGAAAAAATATTAGGAAATTCCTGAAACATTTGACAATGTTAGTGAACTACTCATGTGAAAAAAAAACAATATTTGAAACATCAATAAATTTGAAGAATAAAAAACGTGTTCAACAAATAATGATACTCACTATTAGTCAGTTACTTGCCAAGCCGTTTTTTTTCAATGAAGCTCTGTCACAAGCAAGTACTGGATGTTTGTATCTGTGAAGTGCAAAGATATCAAAATGTCATGAAAAATTTTACAATGTTAGTGAACTATCTATGCAAATGAAATACTAATTGAAACAGCATTAAAGTTGAAGAAAAAAAACGTGTTCAACAAAAGATGACTCACTTTTTGTCAGTTGCTTGCCCAGCCATTATTTTCAATTACTTTTTCAATGAGAGGTGACTGAGCCATGAAGCTCTGTCACAAGCAAGTACTGCATGTTTGTATCTGTGAAGTGTAAGAAAATCAAAATAAGAAGTCATGAAAAATTTTACAATGTTAGTGAACTATCTATGCAAATGAAATACTAATTGAAACATCAATAAAGTTGAATTATAAAACTCGTGTTTAATAAAACATGAAACTCACTTTTTGTCAGTTACTTGCCAAGCCATTTTTTTTCAATTACTCTTTCAATGAGAGGTGACTGAGCCATGAAGCTCGGTCACAAGCAAGTACTGGATGTTTGTATCTGTGAAGAACAAGGAAATCAAAATAAGAAGTCATGAAAAATTTTACAATGTTAGTGAACTATCTATGCAAATGAAATACTAATTGAAACAGTATTAAAGTTGAAGAAAAAAAACGTGTTCAACAAAAGATGACTCACTTTTTGTCAGTTGCTTGCCCAGCCATTATTTTCAATTACTTTTTCAATGAGAGGTGACTGAGCCATGAAGCTCTGTCACAAGCAAGTATTAAATGTTTGTATCTGTGAAGAACAAGGAAATCAAAATAAGAAGTCATGAAAAATTTTACAATGTTAGTGAACTATCTATGCAAATGAAATACTAATTGAAACATCAATAAAGTTGAATTATAAAACTCGTGTTTAATAAAACATGAAACTCACTTTTTGTCAGTTACTTGCCCAGCCATTATTTTCAATTATTCTTTCAATGAGAGGTGACTGAGCCATGAAGCTCTGTCACAAGCAAGTATTAAATGTTTGTATCTGTGAAGAACAAGGAAATCAAAATAAGAAGTCATGAAAAATTTTACAATGTTAGTGAACTATCTATGCAAATGAAATACTAATTGAAACATCAATAAAGTTGAATTATAAAACTCGTGTTTAATAAAACATGAAACTCACTTTTTGTCAGTTACTTGCCCAGCCATTATTTTCAATTACTCTTTCAATGAGAGGTGACTGAGCCATGAAGCTCTGTCACAAGCAAGTACTGCATGTTTGTATCTGTGAAGTGTAAGAAAATCAAAATAAGAAGTCATGAAAAATTTTACAATGTTAGTGAACTATCTATGCGAAAAAAAATAATATTTGAAACATCAACAAATTTGAAGAATAAAAAACGTGTTCAACAAATAATGAGACTCACTATTAGTCAGTTACTTGCCAAGCCGTTTTTTTTCAATGAAGCTCTGTCACAAGCAAGTACTGGATGTTTGTATCTGTGAAGAACAAGGAAAAAATATTAGGAAATTCCTGAAACATTTGACAATGTTAGTGAACTACTTATGTGAAAAAAAAACAATATTTGAAACATCAATAAATTTGAAGAATAAAAAACGTGTTCAACAAATAATGAGACTCACTATTAGTCAGTTACTTGCCAAGCCGTTTTTTTTCAATGAAGCTCTGTCACAAGCAAGTACTGGATGTTTGTATCTGTGAAGTGCAAAGATATCAAAATGTCATGAAAAATTTTACAATGTTAGTGAACTATCTATGCAAATGAAATACTAATTGAAACAGCATTAAAGTTGAAGAAAAAAAACGTGTTCAACAAAAGATGACTCACTTTTTGTCAGTTGCTTGCCCAGCCATTATTTTCAATTACTTTTTCAATGAGAGGTGACTGAGCCATGAAGCTCTGTCACAAGCAAGTACTGCATGTTTGTATCTGTGAAGTGTAAGAAAATCAAAATAAGAAGTCATGAAAAATTTTACAATGTTAGTGAACTATCTATGCAAATGAAATACTAATTGAAACATCAATAAAGTTGAATTATAAAACTCGTGTTTAATAAAACATGAAACTCACTTTTTGTCAGTTACTTGCCCAGCCATTATTTTCAATTATTCTTTCAATGAGAGGTGACTGAGCCATGAAGCTCTGTCACAAGCAAGTACTGCATGTTTGTATCTGTGAAGTGTAAGAAAATCAAAATAAGAAGTCATGAAAAATTTTACAATGTTAGTGAACTATCTATGCGAAAAAAAATAATATTTGAAACATCAACAAATTTGAAGAATAAAAAACGTGTTCAACAAATAATGAGACTCACTATTAGTCAGTTACTTGCCAAGCCGTTTTTTTTCAATGAAGCTCTGTCACAAGCAAGTACTGGATGTTTGTATCTGTGAAGTGCAAAGATATCAAAATGTCATGAAAAATTTTACTATGTTAGTGAACTATCTATGCAAATGAAATACTAATTGAAACAGCATTTAAGTTGAAGAAAAAAAACGTGTTCAACAAAAGATGACTCACTTTTTGTCAGTTGCTTGCCCAGCCATTATTTTCAATTACTCTTTCAATGAGAGGTGACTGAGCCATGAAGCTCTGTCACAAGCAAGTACTGCATGTTTGTATCTGTGAAGAACAAGGAAATCAAAATAAGAAGTCATGAAAAATTTTACAATGTTAGTGAACTATCTATGCAAATGAAATACTAATTGAAACATCAATAAAGTTGAATTATAAAACTCGTGTTTAATAAAACATGAAACTCACTTTTTGTCAGTTACTTGCCCAGCCATTATTTTCAATTATTCTTTCAATGAGAGGTGACTGAGCCATGAAGCTCTGTCACAAGCAAGTATTAAATGTTTGTATCTGTGAAGAACAAGGAAATCAAAATAAGAAGTCATGAAAAATTTTACAATGTTAGTGAACTATCTATGCAAATGAAATACTAATTGAAACATCAATAAAGTTGAAGAATAAAAAACGTGTTCAACAAAAGATGAGACTCACTTTTTGTCAGTTACTTGCCAAGCCATTTTTTTTCAATTACTCTTTCAATGAGAGGTGACTGAGCCATGAAGCTTTGTC